>JAOXJP010000016.1:2653368-2666230 GCA_025762735.1 Platanus orientalis
TTAATATACTTCAACACCCCCCCTCAGGAGGAACACTGTTCTCTCCTGGGAACACACTAGGGGAGCTAGGCATGAGTCCACACAATGTATACACACCCGCATAACACTACATACAGGAAAATACTTTCACCAGGATTAGAACTCGTGACAAAACCTGGCTCTGATACTATGTTGACAGTGAATTAACCAACTCTCAACTCTCCCAAAGCCTTTAGGTGTTAGGAGATACACAAATTAATATACTTCAACACATAACAGAAAACCCATCCCAAACCACTCGCCACTCAACTTTGTTGAAATACAGAGAAATTGAAATCCAATCTAAAAAAATATCATAAACCCAATGACCAAGCCGATCATAAACCGATATCTTATTCTCAAAGATATGAAGGTTCCTTTCCTTCAACACAATCCAACAGATAGCCCCAGGGAGGAACCGCCAGATCAAATGGGATAATAGGATACCTTCCAGACAATATCAGTTGCAGTTTTAATAGGGCCACTACCTTTTTTTTATTCATAGGTTTCAACGAGGCCTGTACTAGCTCTGATATTCATAGGCAGGTACCAATATCTGTTTGAGAACCATTTTACATACTTTGTACATATCATACAATTTCTTGCGATCGGTTTACCATCATGGGCAAAGAAAATCAACACCAGCATCATCCAAAGCCTTGTCCCAACTATTTTCAATCAGCTACAGAAATCCTATTTCTCCATGGTATTCTATCCAGGACCATATCCTCCGTTAATGCATAATAGGGGTAGCAAAGCACATGTATAATCAATCCACTATCCACATGGTGACAATTTTAGTAAAGCTTGATATTTCAAGGCATGCTTTGTTAGTTTTCCAGGGAATAGTAGCTTATCAACAGAAAAAAGAAAATGCCTAACAACAGCAATGGAGCCTGCTGCAAGTCCTTCCATTATTTTTTAATGGATGAACCTACATCTGGATTAGATGCATGAGCAGTGGCCAATGTAATAAGTGCCATAGTAAATTATGTTGATACTGGAAGAACAATTGTTTTAACCATACATCAACCAAGTATTGGTATATTTGAAGCATTTGATGAGCTAATTATTATAGAACAGAGAGGGTGAGTTATATATGGAGGGAAGCTTAGTGAGCACTCATATATGATGAACTAATTTCAGGGAATTAGTGGAATTCCTTAAATTGCTAATGATTACAGTCCACAATTCAGAACCTTGAAGCATTCAATTCATGGGAAATAACACTTCCCTCAAAGTTGTTGAACTAGGTTTCAGCAGTTATGGACAGGTATCTTGAAATGAGATGTTGAAGAGTATAGAAACCTATTACCACAGTATGGCAAGAATGTAACTCGGGTATGATTCCCCCTGTAATGCCTTGGTAACATATGTAGAAGCTATTCAATCAAATCAATCATTTTCATCTTTGTATCCTAAATATCTTCACATTCTTAGAGCATTGTCATAGCATGCAAGTTGTTCTTTCCTTCACAGTGTAAATGGTAACAAGCAAATGATGGCCCACATGTACTTGATATGGATGGGACTAAAGAGATCAGAAAATCAAAAGGATAATCATTGCTCTTGCACCAATAATGGCCCACGTGTACTGATATTGAACAGTCAACTGGATGAGAACAAGCCGTTATTAGAAGGGTCATCACTCATTCCAACCCTGCCTCCTTGCATGGCTCGTTCTTCAAGCCCCGCTTAAATAACATACACAATATATGGAGATGCTCTTCGAATGTAAAGTATCAAATGAGACAGAGAAGATAAATGATAGATTTCATCAACTAGTTTCGAACCCATAATATACTCTTCAACAACTCATCTCAAAGCTCCATAACCGTTGTAACTGTTAGATCAATAGGTGTGAAGACAGTGTGTTGTTTCCCCTTAACTGAGCATTTGAATTGAGGACACACGACCGAATACCCACATTACACAACTAAGCCAGTCTATTACTCAAGGAGAATACCTTGATCAGAACCTAATGGGAAGTCATTAGAATTATCCAAAACAAACAACATATGTAACACTGAAAGCCACATGTAGACAAACAAAATTAACTGAAAAAAAAAATAATGATACCACTTCAGTTACAATAAGGTAATTACTAACAGAAATGCATGAACTGGGAGGAAAAATAACAGTTACCTTTCTAGTAAACTGATTGCAAACCACCATGGAATCAGATTCCTTCTCTCCATCCCTAAGAACCTCATGGGAGCAAATTCCATTCTTTCCATAACACTTTTCGGATTGATCATTTTCTAGATTCCGCAACACATGCTCATTGGATATGTTCCCTACCCTACTGCTCTTAGTATCACAATGACCAGCTCCAGGTGAGAGTTCTGAATCCAAGCCCACACTTGTCTTAGTAAACAAGATGCAGTAATAAACTCCAGATAAATGATTGAGGTTAATATAAGTGTGTAGATGGGAGTGCTAAGAGAAAAATCAATACTAAAGGCTTCAGATAGACAATTACCTTAATTTACAAGATTTCCATGGAATTTGATATTCACAATACAACCAATTCCTTGTTAACCAGATCTACAATAAACTTGCAAAGGCTATGTCCAATTGCTAGAAATAAATAGAATGATGTTTAGTGACACTTAGGGGTGGCAATCCTTGAACTGACAGCCAACCCACCCTTTTTCCACCTGGCTCAGGTTGACATAACTAAACCCAAATAATGATCAGATCGGGTTTGGGTTGGATACTTTCTGAATCCACCCAATTTGGTCAGCCCGGTTTTAAGAATCCAACTAACCCGCCCAGTATTTCTCAGAACTGGGTTGGGACATTTGCTAACCCAATCCGACCCATTGCCAGCCCTAGTGAAATTGACCATATATAATCCAGTCAGTAAAATAAGTTCTGGATGAAACAACAGTATGCTAAATTAAAGTGATTAAAACACAAAATATTACATCACTAACAATATTCCACATCAATTTGATATGCGCATAAGCTTCTTTTTCTTTTCTTTTTTTTTTCTTTTTTTGATATAGCGCATAAGCTGTTTAATGAACAGTATTCAGTCTTCCTCAGAAAAAAACACATAAAAATTATTGACACATTGCAGGTTCCACACACTGAAGAATAGGTACACAACCAAAGAATGCATGTCATTAGATCACTAGCTAACCTTTATGCTTCTTCTGCAGATTCCATGCCCTTTCTAATTCATATTTACGCTTCCATTCAGCTGCCTCAGCTTGAGCAGAAGCCTTTCCTTCAGCTACTCGTCTTAATGCCTTTGCAACAGCTAAGAATAAATATAAGAAATGGAAGCATCAATTTGGGCACCAACTAGATGACTAGAACATAAAACACAAAAACTAAAAAGAAACTGAAACCACTAAATGTATAAAACACAGATGCTAAAAAGATATTGAAACCACCATGTTGAAGTATAATAATTTCGGTATCTCCTAACACCTTAAGGTTTTAGAGAGAGTTGGTTAATTCACTGTTAACATAATATCAGAGCCAAGCTAGGTTGCGAGTTCAAATCACCATGGAAGTAAAAGTATTCTCCCAGATGTAGTAGTGCACATGTGGGCTCGTACCTGGTTCCCCGAGTATTCCTAGGAAAGAACAATGCCCCTCCTGAAGGGAGGTGTTGACGTATATTAATTTTTGCATCTCCTAAAACCTTAAGGTTTTGGGAGAGTTGGTTAGTACACTGTTTACACACCACACCACAAATATTTTAAGATACAACTCCTTCAGTTTTGGCACACCATTAAAAATGCCAACAATCTATTTAAATAAGTGAAAGTTTGATAATAGAAAAACAAGGGGAAATTTTCATACCTGTATTTATAAATATCACAGAAAATCTCAAGAAAAAGTGGGGGGAAAGAATAGAAAAGCATATTTGATGCAGAACAAGAAAGTACCTATATTCAAATTTGATGGCTTTTTTTGGAATTTTGGGTTTAAAATTTTTATATGGAATTTTTTTTTTATTCAGTTAATAATCTAGGTTAGTTTCTCGTTAGTCAGTTGAATGGTTTTAATTTATTTCCAAATATATTAGGTTTTATTTAAATTTAAAGAGTGAAAGAACTATTTCCATCATTTTTCTTTAGGCAATATTTTGGAAGGGCAAAACTTACCCATTTGTGATGATTTTGGTGCCATTTATAAGGTTATTCAATTACCTTATCAACGAGACCAAGATTTTCAGAATTCGATGTGATTTGGGAAAGTTATGGCCAAAATACTGGTAGGGTATCACTTTATGATGGGATTTAATTATTTTATAGTTTTATTTTTTTAAGAAGTCTAATTAGAGTGGGATTTGAAAAGATTGGCATGTAAAGTCTATATATATGCTTGTAATCTACAATTTTATTGATGACATTGATGAGTAAACTATTTTCTTACTTTCTAGCTCTCATCTTCCTTTGTGAAACCTAAAAACCAAGAGTGCATTCCTTGTGTATATCTAGCTTGGTGGAATCCAAGATCCTTTGATTTGTGAGGTAATTTTCTACAATTTCAGGTCTTCATCTTTTCTTTTTCTTTTTTTTCTTTAATTTAAAGTGTTCTTTGATTCCAAGATTAGTGTTCTTGATAAATTTTCTGGTTTCTTGAATTTCAAGATCCTACAGTCTAAAATTTTATATAATTTTATATACTTAGACTTGTCGGAATTACTTGAAATTTGGTATACATACTCTTCATAGACATCAGAATTAACCTGTAAATTTTCAGATATTTCAAACGCATAACAGGGGTATTTTGGTAATTTTGTGAGTCTTTTTCATAAATTATAGAATTACCCTTTTGGTTTTTATCCCTATCTTTTCTTCTTCTCTTCCTTATTTAATTCTTCTAAAGTTGTTTGAATTGATTCTTGATCTCTTTCCCCATTTTTCTCTTGTTTCAAAGTTTGGAATGATTGAGGGTAACCCTAACTTCTTTCTTGAAGGCAAATTTGTTGGTTTATTCTTTAAATTCTGATTTGGAAACTTTCCTAGTTTGTGGGGCCATTAAACCACAGGCTAACAACCTTTCACTAGGTTGTCTTGCGTCAATGTTCAGCTTAAACAAGGAACTACAAAATTCTAACCCATTTAATCATTCTAATTAGCTTCCATATGCAAGGAAAGTAACCAAAGCTACACGGTTGGCAGTATAAAGTATAAACACAAATGGTACTTATTGAAGAATCAAGTATATATACTGGTTGCAGTAGGTCACGTCTATCCACCTTTAACCTGACCCAAAGAAACCGGTTTTTAAAAATTTAGGAAGGGTTCAGGATGTGACCCTTTGCCATTATAACCAGTTTCAGTTGACTTTATTTGGTTTGAGATTGACCCTGACCTATGTCAAACACACACATTGCCACTGCTAAATACAAACATTATATAACATGATGGTCACATAACATTAGACCACTCATATTAAACCAATGATATGTGAATAAGCACTAAGGCTTCTCAACCAAATGTTATCTTCAGGACTTCAACCAAGCCAAAAAGTCTATACTGATAATGACAATAAGTTTAAAAGTTGAGCACACAACTCAATGAGAAGTAGTTTTAAGAGTCCAGAGGGTATCTAGCCATTTTGGACATGGAGGATTTAGTTGGCAATGGAAAAGTTTTCGAATTTCAAAGGATGTACTGTTGACCAGGCAATCTAGTTACCAATCTACGGAGCAAAATCATGACTTACATGAGCTTATTTGTGGTTTGCTTTCTAATCCCTCCTCATGTTAGAGATTGGTGGGGAAGTTGTTACAATATCATAAATATCATAGCTACACACATGCTATCCATATCATGAGCCAGTTAATGCATGCTCTAAGGGATCTTAATCTAGACATAGTTCCTAAGAGTTTAAGATATCTCAGATCCTCCCCAAGCACAAAAATGTTCTATTCCAATAACATCTCTATGTATATACTTATACTTCTGCAAATTGAGTTAAATAATAGGATAAATAGATGATCCATTTTGGTCGTTGTACCTCCATTGGAGGAGTTTTGGTGACATGGGCAGAGCAACATGTCCCATGTCAGTTTGTAATCCTTCAGACCATCCTGGTCAACTATTCTGTGATTCTCCCATGATACATCATTGTTACAATCATAGAACAAACTGTATTTCCTCTAAACCTGTAAGTCATCAATTCTCTTTACGGATGAGCCCAATGAACTGGTCTCAATGAAGAAATCAAATTTATATAGATCACCAGATATACAAAAACATCTTCTGTATTTTATCAGTAATTAATACAAAATTGTATTGCAAGTATAAAAAAATTTACACTGTTGGGGATATATCTCTCATGCATTCCTTTTGTTTAACGAAAATCTTCTTTTATCGATCAAAAGAAGAAAAAATAATAATAAAATGCTTTACAGCTGTAAAAAAAAAGGGGGTGAGAGATCCCCCCCCCCCTCCCCCGGGGAAAAAAATTCCATCTGTCCAAATCCTAGAGATCATGAACTCTAACAAATACCATATCAATATAATTATCCATGCATAGTTACTTCACTATTCAACACTGACATATATATGCATAGATACATATATGCATCATTGTCAATGTCGAACCGACTCAATGAGTAATCATCAGATCATAATACCTAGGACCTGACTCATCAAACTCTTTTTTCTTCTTCTTCTTTAGCCAACTAGTTAGAGCAGCAGCCTCTTTAAGGAGTAAGACCACATCTATGCATAAAACTTAATGTATGCCAGTGTAAAACAGAAATCATATGAATTAGAACTTAAAGATGCAGAAATTTCCAAGTAGAAATTACGTACTAAATCAGGCTTCACTAGCAACAGACAACCTTCTTGTATTGTATGTTTAACTAAGAGAATATGTAGATATGCTGGCCCAAGTCTGACAATTGTGTTAGCCAGCAATGCAATTAAAAAATATATTTAGTGAAACTCCAATTCCACCCAGTTTATGTAGAATTAAGATAAAATGGTGCCAGTTTATGCTCAAGTGAAAATCTCATAGCAAAATATACAATATTGCAAGGATTTGAATGTGGTCTTACTCCTTAAAGACTCAGAAAACTCAGGAAGATGTTCGTCAAGTCCCATGACAGATGACGGCTGAAGGAACTCCTGCACCACCTTTTCTGAATCTAAGAGAGGAAGTGATTCCATACAGCCACTCTCTGTATGCGAGCATGTTACACTGGAGTTCCCCTGTCCACAGGAAGCTAATAGTTAAAAACTGTAATACAATAAGGTACTACCAGTACCATATTATCTCTCATTTTTGGTATACATTCACTTCAATATATTCAAAACTACACAAGTGGTACACTTGAGAGAATAAGAAAACAATGGATTCAAATCTCTAATTGGGTATCCTGCAATAACTATTAGGATTCAAATCAAACTAATCCCATAATTCCTTTCAATTAGAAAATACAGAGACATATATAGATACATTTTCAATTCTATGACAACATATATTAACAAAATTTTCTAAGCCAGAATGTTCAGACATAGCGAGTACACCACCCTAGTAAATTTATCGACTGAGATTTCTGAAATTGGCACTGCAGCATTTTTGAATGATTAATTCCTAAGCTCAATCTACTATCAACAATCAATTATAATTCCTCAAGACCCAAATCAATACTTGTCCCACGAACTGAACAAATAATTAATCCAGCAAGGCCAACAAATATGAAGATGTAACGAATCCAAACAATTACAATACTAACAAAGAAAACCCACCATGTGTAACCATTAAGAACTCGTTAAGACACCATAATTAACAATTCCGAAAGCAAAACCAACTGAAATTGAATAAATTCGATATCCAAGCTCTGATTTTAAGCAAAAAAACTAATCCAACCATTGCAAACAGAAACTGAAACGAAACATTTGAAATCAAATACGGTAGAGATACAGAGAGATCAAACAGAAAAGTCTGTACATTTGAAGTGAGCTCGCGAGGAGACATGGTGGATGGATGGATGGATAGAGGGAAAGAGCGAAAGACAGATCCCAAGCCCTCAAAATCGCTTCAGATTAAGGACAGAAGAGAGAATTGGGATTGTTGAGAGAGAGAGACAGACAGACAGGAACATATATAGGAAGGGGGGAGGGGGGGGTTGGTGGTAGGAGAGGAGGTTGAGAGGAGGTTGGGAATTTTAATAAGTGGGTTCCAGTTATGCTTATACGTTGCTAGGGGTGAGTTGTACGAAGGAGATTAAAGTGGAGCCCACATCTCTGACATTCGTCTTAGACGATTACATACGTCATGCTCCAACTACGTCAAACAGTTGAACGACGGCCAGCTGTGCGTTACTTGAGTCAAGTCTTAGCTTCTTGCAAAGTCACCAACGTCCCTTCTTATGTAATAAGACCAGACCGACTCTCCTTTCTATAAAGCTCAAGAAGAATGATTTGGAGAATGAAAGAAGTCGCTGTGTCTACATCAACCAACCCTTGTTTGTCTCTTAAATAGTTGGTCAGAGTGGAATGCTTCTAAATGGTTCCCAACCCCCCACCTCCTCCTCCTCCTCTTCTCCCAACTACATAACCTAAGCCAAAAAATAATTAGCATGATAAGATGATTTTTTTTAGTATTTGATTTGTATAGTTCTATGTTCATTTTTTGAATGATTATGATAGAATACATGGTTGTGATCATCTGCTCACATTTATTTATTGTTGCGTAAATTTCTTGATCCGATCCGCTCTATGTTAATTACGTTTTGTGTTCGAAGACCACTTGTCGCGTTTAGGGGGAAGGAAATCGGATTCGGATTCGATTATGGGTGCAATCATGTGCGACGTGTCTATATCTGTCCCTTAGTTGTCTAGGGGAAGTCTGAATCTAGTCTAGTGTGGGTTGGACAATAAATAAGCTTACCTACATTAATAGATGATTAGTATACCATTTCAACATGTCACATTCCAATTAGGAATAGATGTTTGTCACTGTATATAAGGTGTCAATGGAGTCTCTATACAATCTATTGCGGATCTACTGTTATGGATTAGATGATAAATACATTTAGCACCAATGGACATGCAATATGTTAAAGGAGGTCTCATGGGAAATTAGGGCTGCAAGTTGGGTCAAGATAGGCCAGTCCGAGGTCGGCCCAAGCCTAGCCCAAAATACAAGGACTCAAGTTTGGCCTGAACTAGAGAACTCATCCTGACTGAATCAGTCCAAAATCAGCCCATTCTGGTAAAAATGGATTTGGGCAGAGTTTGGACTGGCTCAAACTTTAAGATCCATGGCTATTAAGCTTATAAATAAAAGATATGATTGTAAAATTATTTTTAATTAAAATTTATTTATATTTTACATTGCACTATGGGCACTTAGGCAGGCTGATTAAGGCTTGTCCAAACTCGACCTGATTTTTATTCAGAGCCTTAAACTTGGGCTCAAACTTGGCACAACCTCAATGAAATTAGCCATCTAAAATCTGAGCTAAAGAGCTCAGTTGTCAGGCCAACCCGGCTCAAATTGCAGCCCTGTGGGCAATGTACCTAAAAGATGGCTTAGTAAATCAATGATACATCAGGGGACGTCATATAGAATTGTATGCAGATCCAATGTTCAAAAAATGCATCACCCACCCATTTTATTCCATATATCATCCTCTGGTGTAACATCCTTTTCGATCCAATAGGCTGAACAAAAACTTATGGGATAAAGTACTCATGCCTATTTATCAAAAGGCGGTTGTCACATATTAGTGCCACTAATATTATCTTGATATGTCACCTGCCTTTCTCTTCCAAATTACAACTAATCGAATCAGATCGGATCCCATTAAAGGCGTGAATGGATAAAAAATGCCCACCTTAACGAATGCTAACCACTGCTCCTTGTCAGGCGGCTGGCACATCAGTGCCGAAAAGTGAATATACACCCCCCAAAAAAGTGAAAATCACTTTTCCACACTGATGTGTCCACCCCTACAAAGAGCAGTGATGAGCGTTTGTTAAGGGAAGCGTTCATAAACCGATCCCATTAAAGGCATATTGATGTAAAGTGGGTGAGTGCTAAACCATATGAAACACGAGAGGGCACATCTCACAAAACAAGAGCTGTGAAATGCACGTGCGAGGGTAATATTTTTTTTTTATCAGTCACAAGGTGTCTAAAGGGTCAATGCCTTCCAGCATGGGGGGCTGGGAATAGCTGCAAATGAATTTCGTGCAAATAGGTGCAAATGGTACCAGGGGCTGACGCAGCAGCACCAAAAAGCGATTTACACTTTTTAGGGTGCGCTTATCACTTTTTGGTGCTGATGTGTCCGCACCCTGACACCATTTGCACGAAATTCATTTGTACCTAATTTTTTTCCGCAGCGTGGGTGCTAACCGCATGACCCTCACGGTATTTCTTTGTTAAACGATATTGGCTGTCTCTCGCGCCAATCGCGGAGGTCCTGCTCCATGAAGTCGGTTAGTCTATAAACCAAGTGGCCCTACAAAAAATAAAAAATAAAAATAAAAACAAATGTCAAAAAGGGAAGTATGGATCCAATTTAATGTGAATTAAACGATAACTATTTTTTTAATCGTACACACGATATATCAACAAAAGAGTCAGAGGCAATGTACCTAACAAGGGCATCTAAGTGAAAACCTATGGTATAAAAGAGTCACGCACATTTACCAAAAATCGATGTCAAGTACACTTACTAACACCATGGATTTGGTAGGACAGCTTAGAGAGTTGTTAAAGTTGGAATGATGTCAGGGTGACAAATCAATGCCAAAAAGTGAAAAATATCTCCAAAAAAGTGTATATCACTTTTTCAGTGTTGATGTGTCAACCCTGATGTCATTCCAACTTTAGGCACTTTCTAAACTGTCATACCAAATCCCAGCTGTGTGGCATATTATTTGCTTGGATTTTTGTCATTTTTAATGAAGCCGAGAATTGACTCACCGAGATCAGAAAAGATTATATACAGAAATATGCTTTTCCTGACATATTAGGATGGCATTAGGGGGTGGACACAGTAGTGCTAGAAAGTAATAAGCACCCCCAAAAAGTGAAAGTCACTTTTAGGTATTGATACTCAGCCCCCTATGTCATCCTAATACATCAGGAAAAACATTTTTCCATACCTAATCTCAGCCCCACCAAGATGGTCGTCCGATCATCCTTCTTTAGGGGTTCCTAGGTATGCTCACCTGCAAACAGTAAAGGACTCCGACAATCAAGTCAATTTCTTTTCAAAATAGTATTCTCTCCCTTTTTCTATTGATGGTTTTCTTTTCTTTCCCTCGATCGGATGTTTGGAGTTTTAGGTGACTCAGTCTGTAACTTGGCATTTCCCTATTTATTTGACGATCGGTCAGTAGTTTGAGCTCCTACCAACAACTTGGTGTTTGTTCAGGCTGTAATTTGTTTAGCCCAGATGAGTTGCTTAGCCGAATTATTTAACCAGGATGGATTGATCAACCAATTGTCTGGATCTAGATAAGTCCTCATCATCTATCCCCATTCCCTAGCCCGTCAGTCTACTCAGGTGTTGGGAATTCAAAAGGTCACTTGAGACAATAAGCATGTTGTTGCTTCGGTTTCAGTTTTATTGAGCCTCACACCATCATTAATTTGTCTATACGGCCTATCGCATCGCAACCATTTTTCCTCAATCAACGCGCTCATCCAACAGTGAGGATCGTCCTTGGTAATCTGACGGTTGGGGTACAATGGGTGTTATCTATAAATGTCCTTGGGTTCTCCCCAATTCATAATTCGTCAATCTTTGTCCTACGAGTTCAAAATTTTGCTCCTCTTTCCCGCGTTTGAGGTCGCTTTAAAGCTTTAGCTGCTTGGAGCTACCCCCTTTTTTATTTGCTTTCATGTTTTTTCTCTGTTTTAGTGTTCATCTTCCCCTTTTAATCAATCAACTTTGGATTTTACCGAGGCTCCCTTAGGTTTTTACCTCGTTCGTCTTTGTTTTTTTCTTAGGGTTCGTTAATGTCCCCAAGACTTAAGTACCATTTCGTTTGATCTTTCTTTTCTCAACCAAGTCCTTAGCAAACTTCTTAGGGTCCTCAGTCCCTTGGTAGACGTTGTCTACTCCTTCGATCGCATGAGTACCAAGTCCAAGTCTTCTGACTCTGTGATGGCTTTAAACCAAAACCTTGTCTCTACAGACCCTCCCAAGTCGGCTCAGCCTTCAGAGTCATGTAGGTGGTCTCATTTTGCCAACCTCCCTTATGTTGCCAAGGGGATTGCTTCTACATTATCCAACAATAGGCTTAGAGACCTTCGTGAAACTTTTCAAATTCCCCTCCCAAATCAATCTAAGGGTTCCTAACTAGGACGAGTGGGCCTATGTCTGTCGTCCTGGTGAAGCTTCCATCTATGAGCAGGTGCTAGAGGCAAGGCTTCATTTTCCAGTTCCCTTATTCATCCGTCAGCTTTTATCTCATCTTTGTCTCACCCCCGATCAACTTATGTCGAATGGGTAGAGGATCCTGATCGCCTACATGGTTTTATGGTTTACTTATAGTGGTGGCCAGTTCTCGTACTACTACAAGACGGTGGAACTCCACTCGGGTTAGTAGTATTTCACTACTCAGACACCTGACCAAGCTTTGATTATCGGTCTTCCATCTTCCAACAAGGGTTGGAATAAAAAATTCTTCTTTGTTTCTAGAAGTGGATGGGAGTCTTTGCCTTCGGAAGAGCCATCCAACCGAGCTTTCAGCGTCCCCAGGATATGGGGAAAGCCTCGCCGAGCAATTGATTTTTGTTGCTTTAGTTTTTCTTTATTTTTTCTGGTCTTGGTCGAACTAACCCTCGAATTTGTCTCGTCTTATAGTTTTGGCCGAGTCACCACTATCCGAAGTGGCAC
>JAOXJP010000016.1:2666330-2689067 GCA_025762735.1 Platanus orientalis
CAAGATGTACGCAGCCTTACCCCCATTTCTGGAGAGACTGTTTCCGTGACTTGAACCCGCGCCACCAGGGACGCTAACAGTAAGCCTTGCCGTTGGGCCAAGCCGCCCTTTTCTCCCTCTCATGCTTCCCACTTTCTCTTATCTCTTCTTCATTCTTTTCTTCTTTCTTATTGTCTCTTACTTATTCTTATTATTGAACATGGTATCAGAGCAAGTTTGATTCTGCTGCTGATCAGTCCCTTCTCTTCCATCTTTTTTTTTTCCAAACTTTCTATCAACCTATAAGGGGGTGCTGCAAACCATAATCGGTTGCGGTCAACTGTTTCCATGTGTTGTTATCCATCTTTTTGTAAGCAGCAAAGTTCTTGTCTGATTTGGACCTAATTTTCAGACAGTTAGGGGCAGATACTTGCAAGTGATTGCTTGCTTTCTCTTAATAATGTATACTCTAGGTTCCAACGAGCAATAATTACACCTCATACAACAATCGGAAGTTTTACAAATGAAAATTCAGCACTTGTATCTATAACTGGCAGAGGTGGTCCTGGTGGCAGGGGTGGTTCAGGAGGACGTGCTAGAGTTTTTGGCGGTATTTTTGGTGGTAAAGGTAAAGAATACAGTACAGAAATACGAAAGTATACACGCTGTGGTCAGACCAATCATATTGTAGAAAAAAGTTGGGATAAGTTTGAAAAGTCAGCATGGGCGAACCACTACTGGTGAAAGTATTCTGGGATCTACTTCTAAAGACGTTCTTCATCAGCCTACTCATGATTGTTCCTAGTGGAAGTACTGGACTTGTAACCTTTCTCGTGAAGAATAAAATTCCTTACTGCAGTGTCTTTAGAATTCTAATATTACTTTGGGTCAGTCCACTTCTACAGCTACCTTAGTTCACTCGGATATTATGATATTTCCACTTAGAAACCTTCTTGGGTTATTGTCTTGGGGGATTCTTTGGATATGTTTGGTATGTTTTTCCAATTTGATTATTTTGACTCATCTGGACCTGAATCTATTGTTGTTCTTGCTAATGAATCTACTGTTGATTCCTCGTCTGTTAAGTTTGTTCTTTATGTTCCTATATTTTTGTTTAGTTTACTCTCTGTAAGTAAACTAAATGAAGAATTGCAATGTTCTGTAACCTTTTTATCCTTCTTATTGTATCTTTCAGAACCTTGGGATGAAGATGATTGGCGGCTGATGTGAGGTGAATGGTTGATTATATTACCTGGATGAAGATCCAAGAGATGGTGTTAGCTGCATTATATTCCAGTGTATCTCCCCTTCAGTGGCATAAATGTTTGGGGTCATCCATCACTACAAAAGTTAACCGTCAGTATTTCTTCTCTATAGTCTGTGTCCCCTTTAGAGTGTAAAGCTTGTTAGTTAGGATAACATCATCATTTTTTTCCCCCAAGTTGAGTTAGTAGTTGTTGATTAAGTCCGTTTAAGCTTGTTCACACTAATATTTGGGATTTTGATAGACATAAGAGTTTATTTGGTTATTCATATTTTGTTAAATTTGTGAATGATTATTAACACATGACATGGCTATTCCTTTTGAAAAACCGGTCTGAATTATTATCTATTTTCAAATTATTCTATAAAGAAATTGAAGCTAGTGTGACCATTTTTATGTTTTGAAAGGTATTACACATCAAACCTCCTAGGCTCACTCTACAACAAAATGGATTTGCGTAATGTAAAAAATGGTATCTTCCAGATATTGCTTGAATCCTACTTATCCAAAAGCCTTTTGGGGTGATGCCATCTTTGTTTGTTTCCTAGTTAATCGTTTGCCATCGTCTGGGTTGAATAATCAATCTCCACATTCCCTTTTGTTTCCTATCCTTTATCTTCTCTTCTTCATATTTTTGGTTGTACCTATTTTGTTTATGCCCAAGATCCATGGTAGGATAAATTGTCTTTCTAAGCGTACAAATGTTTTTCTTGAGTTTTCTCAAACTCAAAAAGGGTACAAGTGTTATCATGCACATACTCATCGAGTTCTTTAGTGATGATGTCACTTTCTTTGAGTCATTTTTTCTCCTAAAGGACAAGAACTTGAAACTGATATCTTTTCTTCTCCTCAGGGGGAGTAGTGTTCTAATAATTCTACCTTTTTTTCCACCACCTTTTCCTACAGATGTTGATGTAGTGTAGCCGGAGGTACCATCTTCCTTGTTAACTCCTCTAAAAGTATATCATAAATGACCACATGTTCCATCTGCCACAAAGTTATCCTCTAGTCTTCAAAATTCCTCAAAATTATTTACCCATTGCCTTACGTAAAGGTATGTGTTCTTGTACTCCATATCCCATTTCAACTTTGTTTCCTTTGTCGATTTGTCTCTTTTGCATCACTCATTTCCCTTATCTCCGTCATCTATATCTCTACCCAAGTCATGTGCACAGAAAATGCAGTTTTCTGAGTGAAGGAAAGCTATCAATGCAGGATTGGTAGCTCTCCAAAATAATCATAGATGGGAGTTAGCCTCTCTTCCACTAGGAAAATAGGAAATTGGATGCAGGTGAGTTTATATTTATCACCTTGATGATACCATTGAAAATCAAAAAGCTCATTTAGTTGCAAAGGGATATAATCAAACATTTAGTATGGATTACTTTGACACCTTCTCACCCATGGCCTGATTAAATTTTATACGGGTTTGACTTCTCTTGTTGTATCATATAATTGGCCATTGTTTCAGTTAGATGTCAAGAATGCATTTTTTCATGGTGATCTCCAATAGGCGATATATATGAAGCAGCCTCCTGGATATGTTGCTCAAGGGAGTGTGATAAAGTGTGTAAGCTCTAAATAGCAATTTATGGGTTAAAGCAGTCTCTATGTGCCTGGTTTGATAAGTTTAGTAAGACAGTATTATAGTATGGGTTCAAAAGAATTGCATCAGATCGTTGTCTTTCTTCAGAAACATGAGAAGGTTGTGATTATTTGGTGGTTTATGTGGATAATATAATCATCAATGGTAGTGATCATAATGGTATTGTTGACTTAAAAAACTATCTTAGTCAATCATTTCAGACTAAGGACCTTGGTCAACTACGGTATTTTCTTGGCATTGAGGTAGTAAGGTCTAAACAAGGGATCTACTTCTCAATGCAAGTATGTGATAGATCTATTGAATCAATTGACTCTTATAGATCCTAATACCAAATTTAGAACTAATGAGAGAATTATTTCAAATGCTAGCATATATAAAAGGATGGTAGGTAAATTAATTTACCATACAATAAATGACCCAGTATTATTTTTTTAATGTAGGTGCTATCAATCAGTTCATGCATACTTTGTCAGCCACATTGGAAAATTGTATGTTGAATCTTGAGGTATTTGAAGACATTGTATCAAATGTCTCAAAATGTCTAATGTCTCCCAACATATGTCCGTATCTACTAGGACCGACGCGACATATTCATATACTGACACAAAACATTAAGTACATTATAAAAATTCATGTTTTGGTCGACATGATGTACGATGTTGACGTGTTGAGCAAATATTCCCCTTTCATAATGCATTGTTGTCTAATGTCAACATTGTGTTGTTATGATACAAAATTATATGAAAAACGATAAATTCCAAAGAAAGTAAAAGGAGAGAGAGGAAGAAGAAGAAAATAAAGAAAAAAAGGAAGATAATCTACTTGTTTCTTTATGTTTACACAGTTAGGTTATAATATGTTTGTCAACCATGATGTATGCATGTGTACTTTCAAAGAATATTAAAATACAAGTGTACTAAAATAAGCTATCATTTCTAATGAATCTATTTGTTCCCTTATGCATATGTAGTTAGATTAGAATATGCTTCCCAAGTTTCCACGACTTTTACAATATTTATTTCTGATATTTCCAACATTTTTGATATATGTCTTATTTTGGCCTAACTGACATGTCCACCAACACCAACATTTTGAACCTTTTTTGAAGGGTGGACCAGGATAAGGCATTTTCTGTACACCTAATGATATATGCAGGCAGGTTGGTGGTTATTTAGATGCAAATTTGGTGGTTACATAGACTTCCACATTCTTCCTAATTTGAGTTTCAAACATTCGGTTTATCAATCTTTGATACATGGCTCCTGTATTTTTCAACCCAAACGACATGACCTTGTCACAGTACATTCCTTTGTCGGTTATGAATGATGTTTTTTCATGGTTTTCTTCATGCATCCATATTTGATTATAACCCGAGAAGGTGTCCATAAAACTAAGTAGTGTGTGCCCCGAGGTAGAATCGACTAACGAGTCTATTCGGGGGAGTGAGAAGCTATCCTTGGGACACACCTTTTTAAGGTCAGTGAAGTATACACACATCCTCTACTTCCCGTTGCTTGTCTTGACCAAGACTACATTGGCTATCCATTCGAGAAAAACGACTTCTCGTATGAACCCAGCCCTCAACAATTTGCCTTCCTCCTTTGCCATGACTTGGTCTCTGTTGGCGGCAAAGGTTTTCTTCTTCTGTCGGATTGGCTTTGTAGAAGGGTCAACACTCAACCTGTGCATCAACACCCTTGGATCGATTCTAGTCATATCAGCATGGGCCCACGTGAAGGCGTCCCTGTGCATAGTGAGATCTTGCAGGCGGAGTTTTAGCCCCTCCGGGAGCTTTTTTCCAACTCGAACGACTCGTTCTAGTCTGTCGGGGTCGATGTTCAACTCTTCAAGGTCTTCCATGGGCCTTGTCTACTTTTGCTGAGTCTCCTCTTTGCATTTCAGATCATTAATACTGAGAGTTTCCCCTCGTAAGGACACGGTATACATTCACGGGCGGTTGCTTAGTCGTCTCTAACCTCCCCGACTCCCCCCTCGATTGGGAAACACATAAGTGATAAGTTAAGGTGATGGTCTTCATTTGATTCAATGTTGGTCTCCTAATAATGGCATTATATACCGATAGGTAATCCATGATTAAAAAGTCAACCGCTTTTGTTATCTGTCGGGGGTTGATTCCGGCCATCATGGGCAGTGACCACCCCTGTGGGGTATAACTTATCTCCTATAAATCCTACCAATGGTGCTGCAGTTGGTCGAAGCTTATCCTTTCCAACCCCCATTTGCTCGAAGGCTGATAAATACAGGATGTCAGCTGGGCTTCCATTATCTATGGGTACCCTTCTAGTTCAGTGATTGGCTATGACTAACATGACCACCAAAGCGTCGTCATGAGGGTGTTGTATTCTACAAGAGTATGTCTTGGTGAACGTGATGTCTTAATGGTCGGTCCGAGGAAGTTTCTGTGGTCGACTTATCGAGTAAACCTCTCCTGCCCCTGGTATTCGTACCTTTTGAGAGTGAGCTTTTCGAGCGGAGTTCGATTCTCCTCCCGCCAATCCTCCAACAATGACCATTATCTCTCGTAGGAGTTCTAACTCTGGGCTTTTGTCGTCTAAGGGTCCTTCATCTACCTTTGGGCAGCCGGCCATAAAACGATGCAGTCAGCCTTATTGGATGATCGTCTCTATTTTCTCTTTCAGGACAAAGCAATCCTCTGTGTTGTGATCGTGGTCTGGGTGAAAACGACAATATTTCTTTTGGGACCTTTTTTTTCTAAGGAGTCTTGAGCTTCTCAGGCCATCTCAATGATGGATCATCTCTCATATGCATCAGAACCTGCTCGGGGGGCGAGTTGAGGGGTGTATAGGTTCAGATAAGGCGAGCTAATGCCCCAGCTTCCCTCGGTTTATTCTCTCGATTGGGCGAGGTTTTGGTTCTAGGCTCTCGCTCTGTCGTTTTGGGTCTTTCATTTGTTCCTTGGGCTCAACCCCTCAGTCTTGCCAAGCTGTCACGAACAACCTTAGTTCGACGGTTCCGTGTGACACTTGCCTTGCCCCTGCAACACAAGTTAGCCTATGCTAAGCTAGCCACGCCAAACAATACTACTATGCTAAGCAAGCAATGACAAAGACAAAGCAAGGAAAGACAAGCTAACACACATAATAGGAAGAAAATTAGCTATTACATTGCATTAACAAGAAAGCAATACAACCCTAGAGCTAAAGGGCATCACTAGGCACAGTGTGTAGCAACATCGAGCCACATCAACCAAAGGAGCAAGGCTCTGAAGCTACACTCCTTGAAAACCCATCACTCCTTTACAAGGTGGATGCTAAGCCTTTAGGGCATTGCTAGAAGGGAATATCCACTCCCTAGAAAATCATACTGGACTATTTACAATAATGCCATTAGGCCATATTTACAAGAATGCCACTAGGCAACAAAGGGACAAAAGACTAAGTGTCACTGGCCATGGCCATGCGAATAATGCTGGACAAAATGGCTGTGACATCCTCCCCCACTTAGGTGGTTGACGCCATCATCAACTTCTATTCATATAGGCTTTAATCTAGTCGGTGAAGGCGAGTAAGACACTTGCGGGTTTCCAACTGGTTTTGAATCTGACAAGCCCTTCCATTTCTAAGTATTCCATCTCGATTGTCTTTCCAGGAATGACTTGCATCTGACGCTCAGCCATGATATGATCAACTTCTCTCGAAGGCTTTGTAGTGACATAAGTTGTAGGTCATCTGAGGTTGCTTCGCATTAGGTCTTCCTCGTCTACATGATAAGGCTTCAAAAGGCTAACATGGAAGACCGGATGAAGCTTAAGCCAAGCTAGTAGCTGAACTTTGTAGGAGACTTTGCCCACTCGTGCTATGATAAGAAATGACCTTTCGTATTTGCGAACTAGTCCCTGATAAACACGACATAGGCACTTAAGATTTTCTGCCCTTAGCTTCATGAGCACTAAGTCTCCAACTTTGAACTTGTCAAGCTTCCTCTTCTGATCAATCCATTTCTTCATTCTCCACAAGGCCTTCTCTAGGTAGGCTCAGGCAATTTCTACATCCTTGTGTCAATCCTTAGTGAAGTGGTAGGCTCTGGAGCTGCTTCCCTGGTAACCAGTGGCTACGGTATGTGGCATAAGAGGTTGCTGCCCTGTCATAAGTTCAAATGGGCTCTTGTTGGTGGAAGAGCTTTGTTGCAAGTTGAAGCAAAATTGAGCGATGTCCAGCAAGTTCACCTAATTCTTCTAGTTGGCACTTACAAAGTGCCAAAAGTATTCCTCCAATAAGGCATACACTTGGCCCAACAAAACCCTGGGCTTGAAATTGAAATCAAATCTTATGTTTGTCCATACTCGGGCCTACCTTGGCCTAGCCCAAGGCTTAGGGGACTGATGCTAAGGCCCCAAGGCTTGAATCCCATTATATAAATATATAGATTTTCTATATACATTTTTATAGAAATATATATTTTTAAAAAATTTTATATAAATATGGAGCATGTAGAAGGTTTGGACCATTTCTATGGATGGTAACTCAAGAGATTACCAAAATCAATAAATTTCTAATTAATATACCCAGTTGTCAAACCAATAAGGTACATCCTTTCTACATTTTTCTTTATTTTTATTTTTTTGAAAAAAAAACCCAAAAAGTCTCTCTCCATAAAATGTTAGAAGTTAGTAATTTATTTGTTAATTCTTTGAATCATATATTATATATTGTGATTTTTAATTTTAAATATAAAAATTATTACCCTACACATGCAATTTTACTTTTTTAATATATATTTTCAGTTTTAATTTTTAAATATTGAGTATTATTCTTCTTAAACATAGTAAAGTTAAATATTTTAAAGAAATTTAACTCTAACTACATTATCCGTGCAAATTGCACGAGTTCACTATTAGTAAACTCTACAAAAACTTAAGACTTTTTAAAAACACTATTCCCATTCTTATTGACATCCCCTTAGTAATTTGGTCATAACTTTCCCAAATCACCGCGGATTTGTGCAATCTTGGTCTTGTTAGAAAGGTAACTGAATAACCTATTTAATGACACCAAAATCTAGTCAAAAAGTCAAGTTTTGGCTATAGAAAAATTGGGTCAAAAATGAAAAAACGGGATTACAACTAAAAACCCAAAGAAACAAACTAACCATGGCACTATTGGCCTTATTACATCAAATCCACTAATTAAAGCATCTAAAATAGGAAAATAACAGAAAAATAAGGCTATACTACTAGACATTCCATGGAAGACTATCCATGGTCTTCCAACTTCTTTTTCTTGGCATTGTATGCTCCCGCATCAGACGAGGTGTCAATTATAGGGTTAACGAACCCTATTCTTTTCTCCTTCTCATGCCTACCACTTCTCTCCAATTTCTCTAATCTCTCCTTCATTCTTTTCTTCTTTCTTATTGTCTCTTATTCTTATTATTGAACAAAAAACAGCCTTCAAATGTATAAATTTATAGAGATGGGCAATTGATGAACACATTCTTTTAACTTTCACTGGTGCCTGAAGGGGTAAGAAAGCATGAAAACAAAGAAAACCCTACAGTAGTTTATGAAACTTTCTGCTTTGATGGTTAAGCTCAAATCTACAACTAATCAACATCCTGTCATTTTTAGGGAGTTATTAGATGATACCATTTAAGAAGAAGCACTTTCATGTCAAATTTCAATATTGGACAAAGAGGAATCAGTAAAAAGACATGAATAACAATTCTGTAACTGTCTACCAGAAAAAAACCAAGACTAAAAACCTGAGAGAAACCCTGTAAATAGGAACTTTCTTGTCTATGTACATCAAGGATGACCCATGATTCTCCTAAGTTATAACAATTTAATTGCTTATAAAGCTGCTGGTAAGGGACAAATACCTAATTATAGAAGATCCATCTGAGGATATTGTATCTTCTTAAGGAGAACTAGTATCAAGAAGTTGTAGGAAAGAAAATAATTTGTTTAAAAAATAATTATTGATGCAAGTGTGACACAATCATAGACGTGACATAAAGATATTTTCTCTTTATAAATTTCCAGAAATATTTCAAGAGTCTTCAGCTTCAACAATCATTTACATTAACCAAACGAACATAAAAGATAATTCCAATAAATGTACAAAAGGAACATCACACATATCTTAACAAATTATCAAATAAAATGTATATAGAAATAAAAAATTTACAGCTGATCATATAAAGCCACTGTATTCCATTCATGGAATCAAGGATCCGATTTGCAATCCTGATCTGGATCGCCCGATACTATTTTATCCTTTGTTAGAACCACCAATCCACATCAGAATCAGCTGATCTGATCCACTGATCTTTATATTTATGATTCTATTTAATAGAATAGGTTGTAACATTAAGTTCAAGCCAGTGTCAAGAAACCCCAACTGGCCTGGCCAACTAAACCTAAATCCAGGAATCCCCTTGGCGGGTTGGGCTACGTAGCAAACTAGAAATGAAGAAAAGAAAAAGAAAAAAACGAAAGAGACAAGGATCATCCCAGTCAGTCCACCCAGTTTTTCTGGTGGCTTGGCTGATCTTGAAGCGTCTACAAATATGAATATGCACTTTCCATGGTCATGAGTAAACACAGATAGAGAGAGGTAGGAACAAGAGGTCTTCCTCTTCGAGTTTGAAAGTGAGAAGTCAAAGGGATTAGATTTTATATATGCTAGTTCATCCCCGTGTTGAGATGGATTGATCTGCCTGGACCCTATTCCAGATTGACATATGGGCTTAATCTTTTAATAGCCATGTTACCATGGTGTAACCTAGAGAAAAAAGACTTCTCTGGCTTTTGAAAGACTTTGGCACAGTCGAAGACCCATTCAAAAATAAATCAGATTAAGCAATTACATTATTTGTTATCATTTTTTCATGCACACACATGTATGCATGCATTTATACAATGTTTGCCTATGAAGCCTGTCAGTTGTCACCCTTAGAATCGACCAAAAAAAAAAAAAGCTAGATAAGCATCTAAATTAGCACAAGAGAAACTATGAAATATTATTTGACTGCATTCAGATAAATGCAACTGTATTTCCAACCAGGGGAAAAAAATTGATTGTTCAAGTATGACTTCAAAAGATGTGATTAAGGATTTAAAAATAGAATCCGTAAGTAAATATAAGGGTTCCAATTAGCTAAACCAGTGAGTACGAAACAATTGTTACCTCTGGATCTGAAAGTAGAACATCATCTAGAACAGCACCATTAGTATGAACGTCTTGATTCCTAATTGCAGTGCTGCTCAACTTCGGAAGCCCAACATTCTGAAAATCAATCCAGAACTTATATTTTGAAGGAAATTCTTTATGAAAGAACAAAACACTGTTGAAACATACTATAGATACATAAGTGGACAAGATGAGTGTTTCAACACTTACCGAGAGAATGTAACTGAGATCAAGCTGTTGAGTCTTCATTAATGAGATATTCCGTGGTCTTAGTAAGTCTGTTCGTCCAATAATATCATCCATCTTCTCATAGCCAAGTTGAGCCAATATGCCTCTCACCTGGCAAAAAATAAAATAAATTTGATTATGATATCTACTGTGAAGACTGAATCTGGAATTATAGTCAAGTAGATATAATAATTATTTTGAAGGAAGTTCGGTATTCAGGAATAGAATTTTTAAGTTAATAAACTAAGTAGTACCTATGAACTATGAATTAATGAAAATGCAAAATATGGAAGAAATTGTCCAAAAATATCAAAAGACACAGGAAGATGTGTCACCTCCTCAGCAACATACAAAAAGTAGTTGACAAGATCACCAGGAACACCAGGGAAACGGGCACGTAGTTCTTCTCTCTGAAGTAGGTTTTCCAAAAAAACAAGGACAACAAAAAGAAAACATCAGATACAGATCCAAAGTTGTACAAAAGGGCATTACAAAATCGGTTATCCTAATACCTGACTAGCAACACCAACAGGACAATTATTTGTGTGGCAAATGCGTGCCATAACACACCCAGTGGCAATCATTGCCACAGAACCAAACCCATATTCATCAGCACCCATTGCTGCAGCCATTAGGACATCAACCCCACTTTTGAAGCCGCCATCAACTCTGAGAAGAACCCTTTCTCTAAGTCCATTTTCAATTAGTGTCTGCGAAGGGTTATCGATAATCAAACAGCATATAGAGTACCTCTGCTGTAGAGTACCTCAGGAGAAAAAAGAGAAAGTCAAAAACACAAGTCATCATTCAATTAAAGGATATCACATAAACCTGGTGTGATTCTGTGAGTCCTAGTTCCCAAGGACCACCAGCATGCTTAATAGAGCTTATGGGACTGGCTCCAGTTCCCCCGTCATGCCCTGATATCTGCAAACCAAGATGTTAATATTAGTCAGATAATATCAAGGCAAGAATCTTGTACATTTCCATGTAAGAAACTTTCAAATCTTGCAAAGAGGTAGTAACTAAATGTTTGCTGTCTCATGCCTGTATAGCTGATATTCAGCAACAGGTTTAAGCAAATTACAACTTCTTTTTCATGGGAAACATTTATTACCAGAAAAGATCATATAAACATGGCAATGGCATATGACAAGTTAAAAGCACAATTAATTCATATTTCAATTTGGTGTATCTGAGAAAAAATAGAATCATTTTATGATAATGGGCTCACATCACTGTAACTTATCACCATGCCCAAGTATCTGTGCTCAAGACCATATCATAATAGCATGTTATATACTTAAATATATGTATATCAAAATAAAGGTCAAGTCTAATGCTAAGATGTATATAGCAGCTTAAAAGTCTGATCATGCACCAAAAAAAGCTGTAAAGATTTTTTTTTTTTTTTGCTGGTAATAGCTATACTGAATCTAGATAAGAAAATTTTCAATAATAGTTATACATGATTAAAGCAATGAGGAATGTATTTAAAAGATTAAATGACCAAACAAAAAGGAAGGCCCAACATTCCTTTATCAAACATCAGATAGATCCATGTGACCATTCCAAACCAGAACGAAATCCCAAAAACAGTAACAGGGAGAAGAAACAAGGTTCACGAGATATGCATGCAGAACAAGGGGGAACAGATACCGAAGCCTTAAGTGTGTTTAGCAGCTCTCAGTAATAGACACAATATATCTCTAAAAATGAAAGGGCGGGCCTTGGCGCATCGGTAAGGTTGCTCCATTGTGATCTGGGCGTCACGGGTTCGAGTCACGGAAACAGCCTCTCTGCTTGCAGGGTTAAGGCTGCGTACATCTGATCCTCCCCAGACCCAGCAGTAGCAGGAGCCTCGTGCACTGGGACTGCCCATATCTTTAAAAATGAACAAGTGTGCTACGATAGCAAAGTAACACTGTGTGGAGGCTGCAAGGACTGAACCTTGCATGGGACAATTGACCAAAGTAATTGTTGCTATGCTACTGTAGAGCCCATGATGCTTACTTTGTCATGACATGGATGATAAACAATTGCATAACCTGTGGATTATGCATATATTTTTGCAGCACTTGTTGCAAATTTACAGGGCTGTCAAGCCACGCCTCCAGCCAACATTGCAAGGATGGAACCTGGACTGTCACCCGAAATTCCAATCAGAAGTCAACACTTTGATATTTTAAACTTGAGGTCGAGTTTTCTCTGAGGTATAATGCATGGTGTATTCTTGAAAATTGTTAGGAATTTTAAGGCAAGAGAATATGGGTGGTGCATGAAGCACTACAAGGCCAAGAAATATGGATCACAACCCATGTTACATGAGGTTACAATCTGGTAAATTTTCTAGAGAAAGTCATATTCTACATCTTTAATTGTTTTTTGAACGAGAACAAAGAAAGGTTAAAGATAAACCAAAGTGAGTAGCTTTAACCGTATGTAGATACAGGTAAATTTGTAGTCTGCTCTCATCCCTGCCATAGGAGATGCCAACCTTATCTCTTTCAAACGAATACATCAGGTACGATATTGGGCAAGGTGACAAAAATAAGATTTTGAGATGATTCATGGTGGGATGATTTTTCTCTCAATTCCACATTCACCTGTTTGTACTTTATGTCATATTATAAAGAAAAACACATCTCTCCACGAGCCTCTAGAGATTTTGGATTTCATAGGGGCCTTGAAGATGAAGGATTTCATTCTTTCCTAGACATTAGAGCATGTCTTTCTCTCTCCTCAGGAGGTATATAGAAGATGTGAGCACTAGATTTTCATGAACCTTTTAATCCAAATCCCTTTTTAGATTCTTATAAAATGACAATCAGAGGGCAAGCCAATTCCACATAAAACCATACGGAAAGATAAGACACCTCCAGAAGTAAAGGCCATTTGTTGGGAGGTTGCTCATGTAATGTCCGTTCGACAAATGGCTACCTTTCCCCCCATATTTGCATGAGGTAAACCACTTGGTCATCAATTACCATTTCTTGGATGCAGTTTGGTCGCCTCCTTATCTATATTTGGAGTTTATTTACCTCTAGGAAACCTCCCACCTATCTATAATGAAGTTTGTACGACTTTGAGACATTGATGCAGGAGCATCCATGAGCAACAAGAAGAAATTAGATGATAATGGCTGATCATGAGGGGTCCACTTAGAGTTCTCATCTTTTAGTTTATTAGGTTTTATTTATTTGAAGTTGTAATCTCGAAACTCACTTTTAGGCCTATTTTTCAAAGGTCCAAAACTTGCCCATTTGGCTAGGTTTTAGTATCATTAGAAAGGTTATTTAATTACCTTTCAAATGAGACCCTGATTTCACAAATGTAATGTAATTTGGGAGAGTTATGACCAAATTACTAAAGGGGTATCAATATGTGATGGGAATAGTGTTTTCTTAGTATGTTTATTTTGATTTAGGTTTTGGGTAATGTGAGTATCTAATTTCAATTGGGCCAGTCTTAGTATTACTTGACTTTAAGTTTATATATTTAGTAGGTCTTAAGTTTTTAGTATAACTTGAGACACAAGTATATAAATTAATGAGTTTTGTTGTAAGGAAGTTAGAAGTTTCCAAAAGGGTTAAGGGTTTGGCTTCAAAATATCATATGATGTAATCTATAAGGGGGCCAAGCCCATACGTTTGGAATATAGAATAGATTATTGAATTAAAGCTTTTGATCTTCTAAAATACGGGTGACAGAAATAGATCTCATTTTCCTTAAAAAGATAAATGAAACCTAAGCCCCCAAAACTGATTAACAAGAAACTAGTCTAAATTAAATTAAAACTGGAAAAATTAAAAATTATTTCCATACAAACATATTAAACCCATAATACTCAAAATATGCCTGTATAAGCCCATCAAATTTGAGTACGGATTGTTTCTTGTTTCATCAATTTGGGAGGAGAGAAACTCCGGTATTTACTAAATTCATGCATTTCTTGCAGGATATCATCAATATAGTCACTACATGGGTTGCTCATTGGACCTCCATTGATGAGTTATTTAAGGGCTACTGAACAGAAAACATAACGTTGTGATCCCTCACCTATCATTTTTTGGAGAACACCAGTCCAAGGTATCATCAATTAGAACTTTGATGGATGCACCTTAAGAAATCCATGTCCATCCAACACTGAAGGAGTTTTTAAAGATTGGTCAAGTCATATTTGGCATACATTCTCTGATCTCTTTGGAGAAGGTGACTCTGCCAGAGCTGATCTCTAAGCTCTCCTTTAGGGTCCTAGATTCGTCTGCTCTCTTAGAATTGAAAAATTCATAGTAGATGAGGATTCCTTGGTGGTGAGAAGATGGTTGAGACTTTCCAATCATGCCCTTGGAGACAGTCATAGTACTTCAAAGAAATGAGGACCTTGGTATGTCAGATGAACATTTCATTTCAGTGAATTTCAAGATTTACCAATGAGGTAGTGGGCCATTTAGCAAAAGGGATCAGTTGTATGGGAGTGAAATCATTTGGGCACCTTTGTATACTAGGATTTGCTATGCATCTTTTTTGAATTAATAAAATTTCATCGCTATTTATAAAAGAAGTGTGTGAAGGAGCTATATAATAGGAGATGAGAATTTCCGTATACAAATGATACATGAGAGATCTATACATGATTTTGGTATCATCTAGAAAACTTATTCATGGGAAGTTTCTAGGATTTGTGCTTTTGGTACAAGGACATCAAATCAAATTCACCAAGATTAGGATGATCCTCGACATGTCTGCAACAAAGAATATCCAGAAACTAAATAGTCTACAGGAAAAGCTTACATGCATAAAAGATTCATTAAACACCACAGAATCTTGTCAGCCCTTCCGAAGACTCGTAAAGAAAGAAATTTCATTTGATTGGATAAAACATGCAAGAATTCCTCTTACAGCTTCAAACATCTTTGATGAAGCCCTTGGTTCTCATAAGTCCAATTTTGTCCTTCTTTAAACCATGAAAGTTTCACCAACCACCTCAAACCTTATTTTTTAATCCTTGGATTCCACCTCTTTAACATAACTTCAAGATTTCAACTCTCTGAACTAACCATGACCTAATTCTTAAAAATCATAAATCCATAATCCTAAACCCCAGCTCCCACAATTCAATTTTGGAACTCAAAACCCAAAGAAGATGAAACCTAAGTTATGATGCTTCCACTCTTTATTATGCAAGAACGTAGCCAAAGCCAATCAAAGTCGGTCATGTGATGTTTTGGACTATGCACATGGCCCCAAACCAAGAATACCAGAGTTGCCAAGATTCTGTTTCGGTAAGAGAAAGTATAAGCTCTTGGAGTTTTCCCTTTTCTTATTTTCTTGTTCTGTTTCTGATTACATGAAAAACAACATCTTTGTTATAAAGATTATCTTGAGTTCTATCATAACTGAGGACTTGTCTAACCTGAGATCTAACAAACCTCATTTACCTGGTTGATCCTAAATTTTCTGATCTCTGAAAAGATCATTCTTGGAATTATGTGAAGAGATGTTGCTCTGCATAATCCTGTGTATCAAGATAGAAGAAGGATTTGGACATAACAGAATGATGTTCAAAAGGTGGTTGTTTTGATTTATTTAGAAGATAAATTTAAGAGATGCAATGGAAAAAAAAAAATTTACAGTCCTTAAATCCTGTGCCATCAATATAGAAGATGGCTTCGGAAGAAAAGATTAATTTTAAAAATGGTGGTTATTTTAATGTCTTTAGATGATAAATTTAAGAGATGCAAAGATGCCTGGAAAAATTACTTTTAAAATTCTTTATTATAAGTAAAATATGCTTATTCAACAACTTATGATCCATGACCAGATGAACAAATTTAGTATACTTAAAAGATAGATAGGTATGGGAAGGCTAAAATATGGTGTGGACTGGTGTAATGGGAAGAGACTTGAAGACTTATGCCCCAAACAGAACAGAGATGGAACTTGATATAGTGGAATAGTGGTGCAGAATTTGTCAGATAGTAGGGATAAGGATTTGTTGTTTTAGAGCTATAAGACAAAAAAAAGTAATTTTATTTCTGATTACTGAATACAAGAAGAAAACAGTCCAGTAATGAGTACCTGTATTACATCAGCATTACCCTTTGCAACTCCAGAAGCAACAGTGCCAATCCCAGCTTCTGCTACAAGCTTTACAGATACCTTAGCCTTAGGATTGACCTGTTTGAAGAAACAGTAATTAGTGTCAACCAATTTCAAGTAAGTGAAAAATTGCAGTTATAATTAAGAACATGATCAGACCTAAGATGCACAAAGGATTCACCTGATGAAGGTCAAAAATTAACTGAGCAAGATCTTCAATAGAATATATGTCATGGTGTGGAGGTGGAGAGATAAGTGGAACCCCAGGCTTAGAATTTCTCAGTCTAGCGATATAAGCACTAACTTTCTTCCCAGGTAATTGGCCACCTTCCCCAGGCTTTGCACCTTGTGCAATTTTGATTTCTAACTGATCAGCATTGACCAAGAATGTCGGAGTAACACCAAAACGTCCTGAAGCAACCTGTAAAGAATATGAAGTCTGAGAATTTAATTTCATAAATGAGAGAATGAAGCTTTCATCTTCAGTCAAGACTAACATTTTGTCCTATTAAACGCAATAAAGGTCTTTTTTCTTTTTTCTTTTTGATAAAAATGATGTAGGTCTGTAAGAAAAAATAAAAAATATTGAGTCGTGGTTTGAAAAAAGAGACAATTAGTTTTAGCTACTGATAATTTGTTCTTCACATCCATTGTTTAATAAGAATATGGCCACATATTATCTCATTGGCATGCTAATCGATGCTTATATAGAAAGAATTGGGGGACCATAACAAGCCAATTGAATTATTAAATGGCAACATTCAATGTCATGACCTGTTTAATTGCACTTGTAGCAGTGTCCCCATTTTGAAGACCTTTGAGATGTGGAAGTGTTGGAGAGTACCCATCCATGACATCTGTAAGTGGGCTCCATCGGACAGGATCCTGGATAAAAAGAATGTCATGCTTTTTATATAACTTCCAAGGGCTACAATGATTCAGGGAATTAACTAAGAGTTGGGACTAAAAATAATATGCAATAAAGATGATTGAGCTTCACACTTAAAATAATATGTAGTGAAGAAAACTACCTCACCACCTTCTCCGGAATTAGATTTTCCACCTATTCTATTCATTGCAATTGCAATTGCTTCATGAGTTTCTCTTGAAATTGCTCCAAGTGACATCCCACCAGTGCAGAAGCGCTGGACAATGGAAACAGCAGGTTCAACCTTTCCCACAGGAATAGAGGGGCGGTCACTTTTAAACTCAAGAAGATCACGAAGAACCTAAGGGAAAAATAATAAGATAAATGTAAGATTCAAATATTAGGTAATGGTTTACCAAGATGCTGTTATAAAAGTAGCCTAGAAATAAAAGAGGCCAACATTTCAAGCAAATTCAAAGAACTTCAGAAACTCACATTCACAGGTCGGTTAGCCAGGTGCTGCTGATAAACTGAATAGGCACTTTCATTCTTTTGGCGAACTGCTTTATGAAGCAGCTTTGACATCTCTGGGTTATTTCCATGATACTCTCCTTTAGATAAATAAAACAATGGTGACTCAGAAATCTTCTCTCGTGCAGGAAATTAGCTACATAATACATGTATAAATTTCTCTTTTCCAATAAGGCAAAGCTAGAAAATTATGATTTTGAAAACACTTGTAACTATCCAAGCATAATTTCCCTTTAAAATGCCAGAATATGAATTCATACTAAAATCCAACGGAAACAAAATTGAGTAAGTGGGGAGAGAAAATGAGTTAAATTACAAAGGGATAGGACTTGGACTCAGACCACTGCTCAATTACACAAGTCGACTAAAGATCAGGTTACTACTAATTACTTCATTTTGGGCTACCTGAAAAAAAAAAAAAAAAAAGGCCTGTTGATGCCTGGCATAAAGTAATTTTTATCTGCCCACCCAAGTCAACAATAAATCATCACTTGTTGACACCTGGCTTATGATGAGGAAAATGTTTAAGGCACTATGGACATGGTTTAAAGTATTGTGCGATACATATCTGTATCATAGGATGGGGGGACTAAACCCCCCAAGTAATCGAATTCTCCTAGTATATTCCCACGTCTTGTGCGTCTCGCGTGATACGTGGGAATTTTCAAGCTAAAAATGCATTAGACGAACCCGCATCACATCTCCCGAACTTATTGCCAATTTCAAAAAACCTCTAAAAATTCAATTTTTTTGTTATCCATTTCAATTGAAAACCTTCATTTGAGCTGGATCGAAGCCAAAACCACAAATTTTGTCAAAAACTTCAATAAGTATTTTATTTTTGTTCCAATCCTTCTAGATTTTTTATATGTCATGCATATGTGACAGATCTAAACATTCATGGAGTTAAAAATTAGTTTCGGAAATTGAAATTATTATTTTTTTTCAAAAAAATAAAAAATTTAAAGAAAATTCAAACAATCATACCAAATGCGAATTGTTTGTTCTAATTTTTTTTATCTAACTTGCTACAACCCATTTTTCACATAATATGTCAATTTGATAGATTTCTGAAAATAAAATATTTTTCGAATTTATTTAATATATAAAGGGTAGTCCCAGTGCACGAGGCTCCTGCCACTACGGGGTCTGGGGAGGGTCAGATATACACAGCCTTACCCCTGCAAGTAGAGAGGCTGTTTCCGTGACTTAAACCCATGGCGCCTAGGTCACAATGGAGCAACCTTACCGATGCGCCAAGGCCTACCCTCAATTTATTTAATATATAAATAAATAATTTTGAAAAATGCCAAAAATATTGAAAAAATACAGGAAGCATATTAGAACATATTGAAACTTCTCTTAATTCTACTATGTTTCTAAATTTTTTTAAAATTTTCTAATATTTTTCTGTTTTACTTTTATTATACTTTGCATTATCAATGAATAATAATGACATTATTGTTTGAGTTATACATTTGTATCATTGATTATGTTTTATGTATGTGGATTTGTGACTTTATTGTGCAATGTATAGTGTTATTTATCAACCTAACACTTAAAATTTTAGACATGTGCGATAGCCTGTGTCACAAGGGTACCGATTCCCAACTATTAATACTTAAGAGTGTAATGAAGTGTAATGGTTTATAAGTGTTTGATAATGCTTATTATAACATTTCCTAAAGTTTCATTCAAAAATTTCAAGGCTTATATAGTGTTTCCATAGATTCCATAGGCAACAACATATGTCATGAGGGTGATGGTTCTCCCAACCATCGTATAGTTGTTTTCTATGTTTAATGATTCCAAAGTATGTATTAGTGTTTATTCTATCAAATCCTGAAGTTTTATAACAAAATTCCTTCATTTGATTAGTGTTTCCCCCATTTTTCACTGTCTCCCTGCGATAAGCTGCAATACAAGAGACGAATTGGTATCCCCAAGCCACAATACGGGATGCGATATCAATACTTTAAACCTTGATTATGGACAGCTGATTTTTAGAATTTCAGCTAGCTTCACGTGATGTACTAAGACGGAGAGGGATGTACTTGCCAAATATATGTGTCCTATGCTACAAGTATAAGGAGTTCGTCTCCCATGTCTTGCTTCATTGTCCTTTTGTTTCGGAAGTATGGAGTGCTATGTTGAGAGACTTAGGAATGAATTGAGTTCCTTCTGCAGATGTGGCTTCTGCTTTATCTAGCTGGAGGACAAATGCTTTCAACCTAAAAGGAAAAAAGATTTGATGTATAGTTCCGATGGCTTTTTGTTGGTTGGTTTGGTTTGAGAGAAATAATAGAGCTTTTGATAGCTATGCATCGCTTCAAGTCTACAGAAAGGCCAAGAACCTTCTTTTTTGGGCTAGAAGAATCCCAGACTATGATAATGACCATTGAGGTTGCCTTATAAGGGAGTGGGAGGCTGCAATAGGTCTCAAGTAGCTTTTGCTTCAGCCTCTTAGGTTTCTTAGTCTCTGTGGGATACCTCATCCCCTGTTGTATTTGCTTTCTTCTCATATCGTTTCTTAATAAAATCTTTTCTCTTATAAAAAATAAAATAAAATGAATTTAACGTTTGAAGATGCCAGCCTGTTAAGCTGGAAAATTTTGCCTGTCCATTGACCTAGGTTCAATATCTTTCCCACTATGCCACTTGCCTACCAAACGAGAAGGGCTTTATTTAACTTGGCCGACATGTTTCATTTTGCATTAGGGAGTCAAATTTGGACACTTAACTGCATAAATTTCAAGGTTAGGCAATACTACGCACCTAGGTAGCACAAACACATTTGAGCATGGTTCAAAATTCTGGAAAGATGGTTGAATAAGTAGAGGAATACAAATTAATTAAATTTTGTGAAAGTGATATAGAAAGTTTTTCTTTTTTGATTGTTAAGATGAGAATTTTATTAATTGTGGATAGTAAAACTATCCAAAGTTGGGAAAAACATTCCAAAAATATAACAAGAGTACAGAAAGAAAAGAAAAAAACATAAAATGATAATAATAAATACATAAAAGACACCTCTTCCCATAGGAGAGATCTCCAACACTTTCCAATTGTCGCACAGTCTACCTCCTGAAATTAACAAAAGCCTAATTAGGGATAAGAGACCCAATTTCAACACAAATTCTTGGCGCCAAATAATATAAATTTTTAAATATCCTCCTATTCCACTTCTTCCAAAATCCAAAACATATTGTATAGGGAAACATCTTCCTTATAATAATGCCTCAAGAGCCAAGGGGGATGTAGGACCAAGACACAAATATGTATCAGGGTTCCTTAGGAATAATCCAATTTAATTAAAAGAGAAATACAAATAAATATGACGCATCTCTAGCTACTCCACATGCACAAATAGATGCTTCACATTCTCTTCTTCATTTTTGCACATAATATACCAATTACCCAATCAACTTCAAGTGATCTACGGAATAAATATGACACATCTCTAGCTACTCCACATGCACAGATAGATGCTTCACATTCTCTTCTTCATTTTTGCACATAATATACCAACTACCCAGTCAACTTCAAGTGATCTACGGTGAGCTCCTTGTTTAGTGCCACTAGCCAAACAAAACCTTCCACTCATGGGACAGCAGCCCTCACCCTACTTCAATCTTATAAGTAGGTGAAACATCCACTATATCAGCAATCAGTGAACTATAGAAGGATTTTACTGTAAATACTCCATTATAACTCTCCTTCCAACTTCTAGTCTTCTTGTCCCTGTTAATTGATAAGAAAAACCCCTATCAAGTAGACCTTCTAAAAATTGCGTTCTAACTATTTTCCCATTCCATATTATAGTGATTACTTTGTGGGGAATTAGTCGGTATGATTGAGGACACATGTCACAATGCCTTCTTATGTCGCACCGTCTTCCCAAAACCAAAATTTATTCCCACTATCCACTCAAACTTTTCCCGCATCATGAAATCATACTGAGCATAATTCATTTCCATATACATACTGTCATGCCCCAAAACCCATACTTGTATGGCTACGAATTTTGGCACGTGACATTAATCCATTTACAACATTATCATTTAAATTGCTTATAATTTTTTTTTTCGCATCTTTCCTTTCATACATACGCAACGGAATCTCATAATCAAACCATAACCATTTCATTAAATTTAAAATCCACAAACCATATTCTATAAATAAAATCTCATAGTCTGACAAAAACTAAATAATATCAAGTCATCTCTATCAAATTAAAACTTTAAACTAACCTATAAAATCTCTTCAAATAAAATTGAAATAACTGAACTGAACGGAATCAAAATAGATTTCTAAACAAATACTAAAATAAAATAACATAATGTTTGAAAATAGTTAAATCAAATCTCCATCATTATTCTTCTTCTTGAATCCAGGTTACTTATCTACTTTATCATCCTCATCATCTAAAAGCAACGGTGTCAACTTTGTAAGCGTGACTGACTTTGCAAATAAACAAGAACATTACTTAACATGCTAAAACAGTTGGGTCAGTGAACACGAATATTTTTATAATCAAAACAGAACGAAGCATGTTTTCAAAACAATTTCTTTACAAATGAAAATAATGCTTCTGATCTGAGACAGAACAAATAGCAGAACAGAACGGAAATCAAGATGCATAATCTAAACAAAAACATAATTAGAACTAAAATATTGAACTGGACAAATATCTGAAACTGAACTGAACTGAACAAATCACTGAAACATATATACATATATGAGACCTGCTGAAACAAATATCTGAATCTCTCACACGTGTTGCGAGCTAGATAACAGATAATTGAATCATATACCAGAAATCTCTCACACGTGCTGTAAGGTAGATAACAGGCAACAGAACAGAACAAACTCATCTACAATCCGATGGTAAGATATCACTATCTCACACCTAGTGGCAAACATCAAACAGACATCATCAATTAATGTGACCCGACAAAAAGAGTACCTGATCGCATCTATTTAAACC
>JAOXJP010000016.1:2715189-2729489 GCA_025762735.1 Platanus orientalis
TGATTGTCCATTGTTTGTCTCATAACCTCTTACACAGAAAAAAGGTTTATGATGTACTATATGTGTTGAGTTGCATAAGTCTTATATTATGTAAGTATTGTATATCATCCATTGTTTCTTCATGTTTGATGTTTGATTTTATGTTAATGCTTAAAGTTACATGTTGGCCATTTTTTATTAATACGTATAGAAAGTAATGCTTAGTTCCTTCAAGTTTTGATAAAGATGTAGCATGTCATGCATATTTTTCTACAAGCATCAACAACATTCATGATTTTGAAAAGAGTTATTCCTAGATGTCCTTAGATGGCCAAGCAAATTCTCAGTTTTGCAAAGCATGTATTGACTATGTGTTTTTTCAAGAAAAAAACATCAGTTTAAAAGAAAAATAAGAGATTTTGATTAGAAAAGCTTGTTAAAAAGTAAGGCATGCATTCATGCATACTTTTGTGAAGATATGTGATAAACTATAATATGATAAATGCTATGATATATTGTGCTATGTGTTATGTATGTGTTTATGTAGAAAGCTCTTTATGGTTGGGTAATGTGAAATTCTATAATTGGAATCTAAGAAAGTGAGTTGTGCTTAGAAGAAAGATATGTGCATAAGCTTTGTTGATAAAATTCTTATGGATTAAAGTGCGAAGGTTTTAAGAACCAATATGAAAGTGATGTGAAGAACCAGCCCAATAGGTTTATGTGTGAGCTTATAAAAGTGATGTGAAGTATGTGATGTGAAAACATATCCAATAGGTTTGTATGTGGGCTTGTGTATGCGAAATGTGATGTGAAAACATGCCTAACAGGTTTGTATGTGAACTTGTGTATGTGAGATGTGATGTAATTGTGTTAAGACCTAAGAAGGTTAAAGAATAAATACCTATTGTGTTTGTGATAACCTGTTTATAGGTTGGTATGTAGACTTTTGTGATAACCTATCTAAAGGTTGGTATGTAAACTTTTGATAACCTACCTATAGGGTTAGTATGTGGGTTTGTGATAACCTATCTATAGGTTAGTATATAAATTTTTGACAATTTTACAGGTTGATATGTGGGCTTGTGATGACAATGTGGTATGAATTCAATAACTTGGGTCATATGTGTGGAAGATAAGAACCTAAGATGGGCTAAGAGTGATAAGTAATGTTTGTGAATGTTTAGAGAACCTATGTGTGAAAGAATTTAGAATGTGAGAATATTTAAAACTCTTGAATGAGTAAGTGTTTAAAGGTAAGATCTGTAAGGATTTTCATTTGAAAAGAAAGTTAGAATGATCATAAGCATATGAGTGATGAAGGTGAAAACTCTGAAATTAGGAAAAGGAAAGGAAAGTATATGAACCTTAGGTGTAAACTAAAGCTTATGTGGGACAATGTGTGTTTGTATGAAGTATAAGAATAAGTTAAGTATAAGATAAATTATGAATGTGAAAGTTTTGATTTTTATAATTGAATGCATGTTTTTTTTTTAAATGTTAAGTTTAGTTTTCAATAAAGTACATTTTAATAAAAATGTTTTGAAAAGAATAATTTTTTACAAAAATTCATGCTAAGTCTTGGTCATATTTTGGTGTATTTTGTATTGTTATTTGAAAGTCATGGACTAACCCATGTTCATTGTTTTTCATATTAACATGCTTTAAAGGTATTGTCCAATGGATGCAAAAAAAACATGATATGTGATGAGGAGTTTTCATTGAAGGATTTAGATTCTATTTCTTGTTTAAAATTTATTGTTTAGTCAGTAGTAATTATTTCAATTTTAGTTTTAGGTGGACTCTTATGAGTGACATTTTAGTTTGCTTTAAATTTATGAGCTCATGAGTTTGGATTTTATTTAGTATAATTAATGGGAATTACTATTTAAAACATTAAGAACTTAGATATAAATAAGGTTTAGATTCCTTCCACTATACTAATGTGAGATTAGACCTATGATTCCAATGTAATATCAATGTGAGAAGAGCTTCTACAAATGCATAATAATTGTGTAAGAAAAGTGAAAAAATTTACAAGGTAATAATATTTCACTACGAAGGGTCTTGAACATGTGTAAGTTAGAAGAGTGTTTAGTGAATTAACACTCTGAAGCTCTTCTAGGGATGGGATTTCGAAGCATTACGTTTATGGAGAGTCCAAATTAAGGAAAATGAGATATTTGGAGTGTATAAGGGTAAAATGGTAATTTCTCAACCTATAGTGCTTCAATGCGAGAAGGCTTATGAAGGTTGGAGAATTCTAAAGAAAATGAGGTTCATAGGATGAAGTTTGAACCCTCGTGGTCCTATCAATGCTCCTTAGAGAATTAGGGTTTAGATGGGAGAATGAATTTGATTGGTATTTGAGTATGGTTTTGTACATGGCTTGAGGTTGATTTTGACTTTTACGACCAAAGTGTCTTTTGGGGAAGTCTAACCACCTAGAGTCTAGGTCTAATTCTCAATGTCTAAGGCTCAAGGAATGCTAGGGTTCTAGCCTATTTTTCCTATATCGGGGCAGCCTAGAGTATGATTCTACCTTCTGCTATGATGAACTTTCCTCGTCTCATTAAATAACCCAAGTTAAAATACTCAATACACCCATAAGTTTGGTTACAAACCCTACATGGTCAAAAATGGTCCAATTGGCATTAGGGCAGACACATCAGCATCAAAAAAGTGAAAATCACTTTTTTGGCATTGATGTGTCCTCACCTAATGTAGTTTGGACCTTGTCCATTCGGGAAAGGTTTGTACCTAATCCCAACCGCTACACCATCAAGATTTGGTACGAATGTTGCATGAACAAAATATATCCAAATGGTATAAAGCTGGACACATCAGTGCCAAAAAGTGTAAAGCGCTCCCCTAAAAGTGTAAATTGTTGATTCCATAAAATGTAAAATACATGGAGTGGTAGATTAGGCATGGCATGAGCAATTACATATCTTAGTTATGTCTGTAATCATCAAGTGTTCTTGGTTTCCAAGAAGGAAGTCATGCTCTAAGCACTTGAAGCCAATGATGGATCCGTCCCGAAGTTGCCAAGGTTTAAGACTTGAAGACTCAAACTTCATCAAGATCAATGAAAGTATATGAAGGTATACATCATGATAAACAAAGTCTAAAATGAACAAAAGACCTTTATATGGCCTAATGGACCAATCCATGCCACTTACATAGGTTCCCAAGTGTATGGGAGTAGAATCAAGGCAAAATGACTGAAAAACAGGGGAACCGGATCGATCCAGGGGGTGTTGGATCAATCTGGAAAAGCTCGAGTGCCTCTAACTAAGACATTGAATTAATATGGGGATTTCAGATTGATCCGACATCGCAAAATTTAAAAAAAAAAATAAGATCCAACGTTTGTGATTATTTCATTATTGGGAAAGATGCCATATCAATGGTGTATGACTAAGCTCGTCCCCTATAAGTATAAGAGAGGCTCAAATGAGTACTCTAACACATAAGAACACACCAAATACAAAGAAGAGATTCTTTAAGAAAGTAAGGCATTCAATCCTCCCAACAACCAAGAAGGCTCCATTTATGAGCATCTATTGAAGATCAATGAGGCATTAAAGTGCTTCCCTAGTAGTCCACATTTGAAGAACAAGAAAAAGGAAGCAAGTAAAGGGTTTACTCTCAAGTAAACTCTTGGGTGAAGTTCCAAGAAGCAAGGAGGCATCTCTTGGGAGCTTGGTAGATGTTATGACATACTAGCTAAACAAAAGAGCAACCACCTTCATGTGCAACAAACAATATACAAGCCTTGTGAGGTAATTTGTATTGATTTCAAATTTATCTTGAGACCTTAGCACCCACCGAAAACACCTGGTGTAGACCAAAGCACTACCGCCAGAGACACTGGTAGTGTAAACCATACCCGCTTGACACATCGGGTATAGACCATTCCCGCCAGAGACACCGGGATTTGACATAGCTCTTGTCGAAGACATCGGGAGTAGAGTTTGCCTTTACAAGTAGTAGGTTTTAAAATTTTAACCTTGATTGTAATGCAATTCAATCTAAATAAAATTTAGTAGCTCGGTAATGAGTTTTGAAAATGGATGTAGGCCCAAGTACCGAATCACTATATATACTATGTTGTGTTTGCTTGTGGTGTGAATTGTCTCTTCTCTCTATCTTAACATGGCATGAATTGCATCCTCCATATGGTCTTCCATATTTGTAATTAACTAGAAACTTAAATTAATTGAAAGATTAAAATTTAAGATTTACCATTGTATTGCACTTGTAATTAAAATTGAACTATATTATTATGTGCATTAAATTCCAAGAACTATCATAACATCTAAAATTGGAATTTTAAGTGGGGTTTAATTAAAAAGAATTTTTATAAATCTTATTCACCCCCCTCTAGGATTAAAACTGGACTTTCATAAATCACTTTTTTGACACTGATATGTCCACCCTTGACGTTGTTCGGACCTTGTTCGTTTGGGAAGGATTCATACCTAATCCTAGCCAATACACTCTTAGGATTTTGTACAAACCCTGCATAAACGAACACTCCAAATGGCATAGTAGCAGGCACATCAGCGCCAAAAAATGTAAAGCGCTCACCAAAAAGTGTAAATCACTTTTTAGGCCTTGATGTGTCCACACCTGATGCTATTCGGACCTTTTCATTTAGGAAGGGTTTGTACCAAATCCTAGCTGCTACACCCTTAGGATTTGGGACGAACCTTGTTTGAATGAAAATTGTCCGAATGGCATTGTGGTAAACACATCAGCGCCAAAAAGTGTAAAGCACTCCCCCAAAAGTTTAAATCACTTTTTTGACACTAATGTGTCCACCATTAACGCTGTTTAGACATTGTTTATTAAGGAAGGGTTTGCACCTAATCCCAGCCGCTACACCCTCATGATTTTGTATGAACCTTGCTTGAACAAAAAAGGTCCAAATGGCATAGGGGCAGACACATCAACACCAAAAAGTGTAAAGTGATCCCCCAAAAGTTTAAATCACTTTCTCGGCACTAATGTGTCTGCCCCTAATGTCGTTCAGACCTTGTTCGTTCCATAGGGTTCGTACCTAATCCCAGTCGCTACACCCTCAGGATTTGGTACAAACCCTGCTTGGACAAACAAGGTTCGAATGGAATAGTGGTAGATAGATCAGTGCCATAAATTATAAGGCGCTCACCAAAACGTGTAAATCACTTTTTAGGCCTTAATGAGTCTACCTTTGACACCCTTCGGACCTTGTTCATTTTGGAAGGCTTCGTGCCTTATCCCAACACTACACCCTTAGGATTTGGTTGAACGAAAACGGATGGACAAATTAGCACTAAAAAGTGTTAAAGCGCTCTTCCAAAAGTGTAAATCAGTTTTTTGGCACTAATGTATCCACCCTTGACTTCATTTAGACTTTTTTCATTCAGGAAGGGTTCGTACCTAATCCCAACAACCCTCAGGATATGACACAAACTTTACATGAACGAACAATGTCTGAATGACATAGTGGCAGACACATTAAGGCCAAAATTTGAAACGCTTGCCAAAAAGTGAAAGTCACTTTTTAGGCCTTGGTGGGTCTACCTCTGATGCCATTCAGAACTTCTTTGTTTAGGAAGGGTTTTGTGCCTAATCACAGCAGCTACACCCTTAGGATTGGTACGAACCCTACATCAATGAACAAGGTCTGAATGGCATTAGGGAACACATGAGCGCCAAAAAGCGTAAAGCACTCTCCAAAGAATGAAAATCACTTTTTTGTGCTGATGTGTTAGCCCTTGATGCTGTTTAGACCTTGTTCGTTCAAGAAGGGTTTGTACCTAATTCTAGCCGCTACACCCTCAGGATTTGGTACGAACCCTACATCAATGAACAAGGTCCGAATAGCATTGGGGCAAACACATTAGTGCCAAAAAGCATAAAGCGCTCCTCAAAAAGTGAAAATCTCTTTTTCTATGCTGATGTGTCCATCCCTGATGCCTTTTAGACCTTGTTCATTTAGGAAGGGTTTATACCTAATCCCAACCAGTACACCCTCAGGATTTGGTACAAACCTTGTATGAACAAAATAGATCCGAATGGCATAGTGGTAGACACATCAATGCCAAAAAGTGTCAAGCGCTTCCCCAAAAGGGTAAATCACTTTTTCGACGCTGATGTGTTTGCCCCTAACATTGTTCAGACCTTGTTCATTCGGGAAGGTTTCGTAATCCCAGCCTATTCTCTTCTCTCCTCTCTTTACCTTTTTTCTATGTTTTTAGGTCTAAACTTGGTTGCATAAGTGTTTTATCTCATCATAAATGGGTCCCACACGCATTAGAAGCAAAATCACATGCTAACCATTATTTTTTGAATATTATGGCTCCATGATCGATCAAGTAGTAAACTCATTTTTAGCCTGTAAGTATCAGGGTAGTCCATGATTGATTGTGATCGATCATGGATCCCCCATGATTGAGATCTGGAAGAATCTGGTTTTTCTATTTATGGGTTTTGGGCTTTCTTGATCAATCATGATTCCTCCATGATCGATCATGACAGAAAATTTTCAGTTTTTGGTTGTTTTCCTTTCTATGTTAACCATCTTGACTCCATTCATTTCTCTTACTTCTATTTTCATTCTTATGACTTACTTACGTCCCAAGAGGACTAATCTTGTTTGCATTCACATGGTGCATCATTAATGGAAAGTAAAAGTCAGTTTTATATTCTAAAATTACCATAAGTACAGTTGAGATAGTTAGGTGTAGCCCCCATGTCCACTAGTACACAAATAGGCTTCCATCTACCTTGGCCTCTAAATACATGAGCCCTACTTGCAAAATTAGTTTCTCCTTTTTCCTTTCACAACATAGAGAAGTTACAAGGCACCCATCATCAGCTCCTCTTCCTACTATTTTCCTCACCTTGTTTTGGCAACAATGTTGTTGAGTGCCCTACTCTTAGGGCATTCTCATGCTATGTGCTCACCTCTACATATGAACCAGCTGATCTCCCCATATGGCCTACACTTTCTTTCCATACGCCTCACCGTATACTTCCCTTTTCTCTCGGCCATTCTTGCTCCTTAATGGCTTGCATGTATCCTTATTGTAGTTAGTGTTCCTATTATCCCCTTCTTCTCCCCCATCATTAGCCTGCCTAACCTTAAGGAACTTAATTTGGGGGACTCAAACCTTTAAAATTCTACAAGGTTCACTGCCACTGCCATGGTTGTAGCAAGGTCTTACACAGTTAATTCCAACTTTACCCAATTTTATAGTCCATCCGTGAAGTTAAAGAATAGATCCTTCTTGAGCATCTTGGGTTTTTCAACCATTAGGGTCAAATTTCCTTCACATAGTTTGGCGCTGATATGCCGGCCCTTATGCCATACTGACCTTGACTGACCTAAGGTGTTCGTACCTAATCCTTTGGGAGATTGAGATTTTTTTAATGCTAAGTCGTATTAAACCTTTACCAAATCTGATAGATGTTTCAAAATTCCATCTAGAGCGAACCAAATTTCTACGGATCTCCCTACATTTGATTGAACTACATTCCTGGCAAGTTATCCAGCTGGGTGGTTTAGAGGGCTGTCTATGAGAGAGAGGACAAGGGCGGCAAGATCAAGATAACGGTAGAATCATCACATGGGTTATGAAAGGCTCAAAAAGGCTGCCAACTCACAAATATCACAAGATTTGATTTGTACAGAATAAGAATGTTGCATAGCTATAGATATTTTAAAAGCTCATCAGGGCTACCACTATGGTATAAATACAAATAGCCTGTTTCTCTCAGCTGCCCATATGTTCATTAGATATTTAAGACCAGCGGACCTTTTTTAACTTGGGACTGCTCGTTTTTTTCTTTTCTTTTTCTAGCAACAATAATGGATCTTTCCTCGAGGCTCTGTACCAGCCCCCTTTTACCACAATTAGTGAGAAGCAAATTGATTGATCGAGAAGCGCAGTTGGGCCAATACAAGCTGAGAGGCTGAAATTGCAGGTGCACAAGTGTGGAACCAAACAACAGATTCCAAACCAATAGAAAGTTACGAATGACACAGGTTTACTATGAAGCGCAGTGATTTCAGTAGTCCTCATTAAGAACAATATCAGCAGGGTCTCCAATCCACGGCTTCCCTTCCCTCCATTGGAATTTGAGCCTCAGCTTTCCATTTGCATCCACCCCAACCACCTCACCTTTGCTTGCATGTGTCTCCATACCCCATCCCCACCTAGGGGTCACCAATCCTCCTCTAATTCTCACCTTATCCCCCACCATGAATGGTCTCACCCTCTCCATCTCCCACGCCTTGCACACCCAAAGCCTCTCAATAAAGCAGAATGCTACCCAAAGCTCTCCATCCTCCATCCGGTGCACCACCCCAATACTCGCATGGCTCACCTCTCCCCACTGGTGTGTTGGTGTCATTATGGAAGCTCTGACTCTCACCCAGTCTCCTATGCATATTTCCTCTTCCTCCACCTTCTCCACTTCTGATGGATCCAACATCCATGCTTTTGCGCCAGCAGGCGTATATATTTTCAGCTTTCCATCTGCATCTATTGCTGATATGGTCCCCACGCTTGCATGGACATGACCTGACCACCCAAACCTTGGTTGCTGCACACATATTTTCACCCTCACCCGTTGCCCCACCACAAGCCTATCCACTCTTTCAAGCTGTGAAGCTGGTCCCACCCACCTTTCCTGCTCCCCACAAAACCCAACAATGACACTTCCATCCCATTCATCTTCTTCATACCCTATTCCCTGTACAATGCCAATGCTCCCAGGTCTCAGGGATTTCCATCCACTTGTATTATCTCTTATTTTCACCCACTCTCCCACCTCAAATATTTCCTCTACCTCAAGATCTGCAGGATCTCCTCTCCACAACCCAGACAAACCAAAGAACGCCACCCTCACTTCTCCATCAGCATGCACACCAGTTATAACCCCTTTTGAAACTTCGGTTGCACCTCTCCATCCCCACCTTGGCTCGACTAGTCCAGCACGGAAACGAACATGCTGACCAATTCTCAAGCATGCTACCTTTTCAACATCTGTATAATGGGCCATCCACCTTCCTTTTCGGAAGCAACATGCTAGCTCTAAATAACCAGAATCCTGTGCGCTGTGCACTACTGCTAAACTTTCTTTCCCGATACTGTTCCAATCATAACTTGGTCTGGTCCCCAGACTAGGCTTTGAACGAACCCAGTCGCCAACTTCAAAACCAGAAAGCCGTTCCGCATCTCCAGGAGCAACTTTCCACAAGCTAACTCTCCCAGTTACTCTCACCTGCATAAGACAATTGGAGCTACTGCTGATTTCCGAGATTCCAAATATGACTTATATTACTGGCAGTCAACACACATACACATAATAAAAGAAAGCATTAGACAGGAGCACACTCACATTGAGAGTCCCGTCCATATCGATCCTTGCGATTTTTCCAATTGTAGCTGGAGTTTCATTTGACCATCCAAGCCGTGGCTGAGCTACAGATGGCATCACATGAATCTCTTGTCCCACTTCAAAAGGTGGCACCTTCTCCATGTCTGTCACAGAGCAGCAGAAAGGTTTGCTCCTGAAGCAGAAAGCAACACCCATATCACCATCCTCCTCCAAGCTATGTACTACCCCTATACTATTTCGAGTAACATCTTCCCATCCATATTTGGGGGAGGATACTGAAGCCTTCACTCTCACCCAATCCTCAACCTGCTCATATTGAAACAAGCAAATTAAAAAAAAAAGATTCAGTCAAACCTTAGTTTCTTGATATGTATCATTAGATATTACCTTGAAGTCCTCCACCTTTTCCATGTCAGAAGGATCAGCTTGCCATGGTATGGGCCGATTTGGTATTTCAATTATCAGTAGACCATCACTCTCAATCTCACATATTCTTCCTACACTATGATGTGTCTCACCACCCCAAGCATATCTGGGCTCTGCAACAGATCGCTTCACACATACTCGGTCCCCAATCTGTAAAACTCGAAGAAAATATTTATAAAGAAATGAAAAAGAGGGAGAAACTTGTCTTAACGAAGAAATAAACCAAAAACTGTCTCTTACTCTGAATGGCACAACAGGTTCAACCTCCTCTGGTTCACAGTGCCATGGACCTGGTAAATAGCTCAGTTCCAACAACAAACTATTATCTGGTCTAATACAGTACACAATCCCAATGCTTCCAGGTGTTACAGCTCCCAATCCATGCTTTGCAGTTGTAAGAGAGGGGCGAATACGAACCCAATCACCAACCTTGAATTCTTCAACTCTTTCCATTTCTGCAGGATCAGCTTTCCATCCCCTGGATGCTCCAGGAAAGCCAACACGTAGAATCCCATCATCATCAACACAAAGAACAGTTCCAATGCTGTCACGTGACTGACCACGCCACCCATATCTGATTCAGAACATGATAATCATTCAAAAAGTTATTTTACAGGTATCTTTTAATTAGTTAAGAATATACATACATAGATGCACAAATGACAAGCAAATACAAGATTCTTATCTTGACAAGATTCCTATTCTAAATCAGCCTAATATTCCATTCATAGAAACATGTTATCCAATTACACATGTCTACATGAAGTAAAGCCGCTCTAGATCGCATTATTAACAATCAAGACTGCACTATACTGTTTTAGCATTAACTTCAGAACAGACTTCATGTAGCTGTTCATCCATAAATTCAGAAATATTGCATATTTCATTCAAATATATAGTTCTGAACACATACTTCACAGGATTATTATTTTTGGATAGGTGACTTTACAGGATTTTATTTCCTTCACAATTTTATTGCGAAATTGAAGCATTAAAGTTAAAATGTTAAATGAGTTTATCAATGTGCTGAAACGCATAGGTCATTGATTTATTACCGCGTCAACTAGTAAGAACATTTAATCAACAACTCATGAAAAAATAACAATCCATAAGCTTTAAAATTATTGGTTGTTAAACAGTAAACTTCCTACTTCTAAGTAACAGTGTAACACTAAGAAACTGGGTACTTAGAGTTGAACAGAATGATGAAGGATGACCACATGTAATAATAGTGCCATATTTTAGTTTTATCCAAAAATTGGTTCAGGGCCGGATATTTCAGTTATCTCTATATTGAAGACAGAATTTCACACTGCAATCAAGTCATTCTGGGATACCTGCCATTGTCTTTTGGTATCATTGCTCAAGGCTGCAAGTGCAACTCCTAATTTGTCTTTAGGGAGTTGATGATCAGAGATGCAATATGAAATCCACCCTGGAAGTAAATGTAGAAGGCAATTATTGATTCCTAAGAAGGAAGGTGCTAGAACGATGGGGGACCATAGGCCTATAAGCCTAATCAGTAGCCTATACAAGATCATATCAAAGGTTCTGTTGATTAGGCTCAGAGCAGTGATGGGCATGGTTGTTTCCAGTACTCATAGGGCTTTTATTAGGGGGAGACAAATCACAGATAGAATTCTTATTGCACATGAGTGTGTGGATTGGAAGAGGAGAAGAGAGGTAGGGGCAGTTTGCATGTTGGACATTGAAAAAGCATATGATAGGGTGGAATGGGAATTCTTGATATGGGTCTTGAGGAAAAAAGGATTTGGTGAGAGGTGGATCATGTGGATGAAAGGTTGCATTAGTGACCCTTATTTCTCTATCATGGTGAATGAGACATACAAAGGGTTTTTCCAATCATCAAGAGGATTAAGGCAGAGAGACCCTCTATTCCCTTTCCTATTCTCTTTCGTGGCAGACAGGCTCAGTGTGATAGTGTCATTCTTAAAAGAGCAGAAAAGAAGGGAATCATTGAAGGTTTCTCCATTGGAGATGATAGGGTAATGGTTTCCCACCTCTAGTTTGCTGATGATACCATTGTATTCTTGAAAGCGGATTTGGTGATCGTTCAGAATTTGAAGATATGTTTACTTATCTTTGAAATGATCTCGGGGCTCAAGGTAAATATGGCCAAGTCGAGTATGGTGGATATCCATGTAGAGGATGAGATGGTGGCTCAGTTAGCAGATGTTATTTGGTATAAAGTGGGAAGTTGGCCTTCAAAATATTTGGGGTTGCCTCTTGGAGGAAATAAAAAATCCATTGCTTTATGGGATCCAGTTGTGGAAAAAATATCTAAAGAGTTGGCTTGTTGGTAAAAGCCATATATCTCTTTGGGCGATCAAATAACTTTAATCAAATCAGTGTTGGTTAATCTCCAAATATCCTACATGTCCTTCTACAAGATGCCATGCAAGATTGTTTTGAAAATTGAGAAGTACCAAAGGGAATTTTTGTGGGAAGGTGGGAAGAAAAAAGATCAATTGGTGAAATGGAATGATGTGACTAAACCAAAGGAAAATGGAAGTTTGGGCTTAGGTAGGTTAAAGGAACAAAATACATCACTACTTGGGATGTCTTTGGTAGTTTGCTACTGAGCGGGGGAGCCTTTAGCATTCCATCATCCTCAATAGATATGGGCTGGATTCAAATGGTTGGAACTGCAAGCATTCCGTATCTTCATGCGAGTCGCTTCTTTGGAAACACATAACTCAGGTGGTCCCTTTGCTCTATCCTCACACGCAAAATCCGCTTTGGGAAGTTTCTATGGTGGGGAAATGCCACTTTGGATTCAACCTATCCTCGGTTATTTAGGTTTGCATATCATAAGAATGCCATGGTAGCAGAGGTTGTCTTATAATTCCAATGGACTCTCTCGACATCTCCCTTTCTCTAGGGACTTGTATGAATGGGAGGTTTCTTCTTTGGGTGGGTTTATGGGGAACCTTAAATTAGTGTACTTGTCTAGTGAGGACCATGACTATCGCATTTGGTGCACTTCTTCAGATGGGATCTTCTCTATTAAGTCTTTCTTCCATATCCTTTCTGGTCTCCCCCAATCTCCCTCACAATTTCCTCATAAAATTTGGAAGTCAACAGCCCCTCCAAGGGTTAGGGCTTTCTTTGGACAGTGGTACTTGATAGGCAAAACACATTGGATGTGCTTCAAAGAAGGCCGTATATGGCACTTTCCCCTTCAATTTGTTGCCTATGTGGGGAGGAGGGTGAATCCAGCAGCCACATTTTTCTCCATTGTTAGTTCATGTGAAAAATATGGGATTATTTGACCTCTACTCTCCCATTATGGTTTGCGATGCCAAATAATGTATTTGACTTCTGTCATCAATAGGGCGGTGAACTAAAGGGTGAGAGAGCCAGATGTTTTCTCCAAGTGTTGGGGCTGTATGTGGAGGGAAAGAAACAAAAGAATATTCGAAGATCGTAAACAGAGTGTTTGGGCCATAACTAACATCATCCTTAGTGAAGTGGGGGCTTGGCTGATGGTAAAGAAGGAGTTTCATGATTGTTCTTTGAATGATTTTATGAGAGATTGGGCTTCTTGTATAGCTTCCTACCCGGCCACCCGAGTGGAGCCGCATTCAATTGGATTTCCCCAGGTGAAGGAAGCTTTAAATTGTATTTTGATGGAGCCTCTTTGGGTAACCCAGGTAGGGCAGGGTATGGGTGTATCTTACATGATTGTCAAGGAGTGGTAAAGTGGGTTAAGGGGGGTAACATTGGTTTAGGGATGCTATCCAAGTGGAGCTATTCGGAATTTCGGACTTTTGGAAGGGTTAAGAGTGTTCAAAAAGAAAGGGATATCAGATTGCATTATTGAAGGTGACTCCAAGACTGTATTTGGGTGGAGCATGGGAGAGGGCATCGGTTCTTGGAGGGTGTCCCATTTGATCTTTGAAGTTAGGAACCTAATTAAGGCTTTTAACCCTACTCTAGTGCATACGTTGAGGGACAAAAAAACTCTAGCCAATTCACTTGCCAATGGGGTGCTGTGCAAGGGTAGCCACATGAAAGGGGATCATATGACATCTAGCTTAATGGCTAAGGCTTGTTTCCATCATAAGTTGCTTTTCTTGCTTTCTATATCCTCTATTGTGTTGTTTTGTTAGTGCTTGTATTTTTGCTTTGTGGTAATAAATTTTTATCATTGCTCATAAAAAAATTAAAAAAAAATGATAGCTAAGCAAACACAATGTAGTCCAAATATAGAGATAATGCCTAGACGATTTGGCCTTTATAGGTGAGGCATTGTCAAGGCCCTTAGCAGTGCCTAGGTGATAAATAAATAAATAATATCATTTATATATATATATATATATATATATATATATATATATATGGCCGGCCCAATGCACAAGGCTCCTGCTAATGTGGGGTCTGGGGAGGGCAAGATGTATGCAGCCTTACCCCCATTTTTGGAGAGGCTGTTTCCGTGACTTGAACCTGCGCCACCAGGGACGCTAACGGTAAGCCTT
>JAOXJP010000016.1:2729589-2751121 GCA_025762735.1 Platanus orientalis
GGGGAGGGGAGAGAGTAGGATTCACATTGTGAAGCGAGTGATATCTATAGTAAAGATAGGATTCAAATAAGGCTATTTTTCAGTCTAACATTCTCTCTTGATAGTTCAACAATTTTACTGGCTGACAAAGTTTTGGAGATTCTGTACTGCAGGCGGAAGCCCATGCATTCCCCAAGGTTCAATGTTTTGGTTTCAGTCCCCATGGAAACGGAAACGAAAACATATCGTGGAAACCATATAAATATATTGAAAACCATGTAAAAATTATGAAAACCATGGAAGCTTTATGAAAACGTTGGAAACTTTAGGATAAAACTTCAGGAAGTGATAAAATAAATACCAATACATACCTAGAAATTATTACTTGTGCAAAACAACAATCTATGATGGTTGGAAATCGATATTCTCATGACATATGTTGTCACGTATGTCTAGAGCACTGATGGTTTGTAATTGATAACAACTATTACATCATGAAGCTATACATTTATATAGAGGTAGGAAATGATAAAGAAACATCCATATCAAAGCAATTTATTAACCTAAACATCACACCCGTGACTTCCATGGAACAGCGGTGGACAGCTGCTTTACTTATCATTAGTTCATAATCCTTCACATGAATTTTTTTATAATAATTATAAACATATTATAAATTTAACATGTTATAGCCCATGGCCAGCTCTACAATTGAGTTGCCTAAAATTTTCCCCAAAGCATGCACATTTGATATGATTTTTTACTAATTTTTCGATTCAAAAAATTTCTTGGCTTTGTTTATTTGGATCATACTAGACCAAGTCTTGTTTCCTTTCCTGTATGTCAGGAATTCCTTGGGCATTACCACTTCAAGAGCAAAACCCACCAAGACGAGTTCTGCCCAGAAGGTTTGTGTAAAGCTGCAATGTTTGCTCTGCTCGTCAAGGAAGAGCTCAACTCATGGCCAGAACAGAGCACTCGCAAGAGGAAATGGCTAATCATCTCGGAAGCAGTTGATCTCTGCCGGCATCTGTGGATGCGAGAAGCCCTTGAGGAAGGCTTTTCCAAGTGGCTTGCTGATAAGATGATTAACACAGGGGAGGACCATAACATATCTTCACCTTCCTCCTCTGACCGACACTGATATTGTGTTCACATGCAGGCACATATTTGCTTGCTTGTCAGCATGCATCTGTCTGAAGCTGCTTTCCGGCCATTTTTCTCATTTTTCGTAATTTTTTCTTTCTTTCATGAATTAACAGAACCATTCCAATGAGGATGCTGTTCCGGATTTCTATCTGTTCAATTATACAGAATTTCTGCCTTTGTTATCTGTTCCATGTTCCTGTGTATTCAGGGATAACCCGAAGAAGGGATTTTGCCTTTTATTATGCACGATGCTTGTCAGTGTGTATCCTCTCTCTCTCTCTCTCTAAAGCCAATGACTGACCTGATTATACTTAGTGATTAGGAGATTGAATATGATACTTGTGACGCCTCAAGATGCATTGTGTTTAGCTCTAAAATCTCCAAATACTTTGTCCCAAAGTATGTAAGCCAGGGCTGAAGAAACCCAAGTATGACATCTATAAGGTTCATCAGCATGCTGACCAAGCAGGTGGAGTCGCTGGCTGACCCATCAAGTCTATGTCATCTATCCTCGAAACCATTTTCAGTGTTTTTATAATTCAGGAATGGGACGGGATCACTTTAAGGACAGGTTCCAGGTCAGCCGGTCCTTATTTTAAGCATAGGATTGAGAAAGTGCTTCTATCCAGTCGTTCGAGGGAGAGCTGGCAAACCCAAAATAAGCCCCCTCAGGACAGACCTTGCACGAACAAGGTTTGAACACATAGGGGTGGACATCAGCACCAAAAAGTGAAAAGCACCCCTCAAAAAGTAAAATCACTTTTTCAGTGCTGATGCATCCGCCCTTGATGTTGTTCAGACCTTGTTCGTACATGAAGGGTTCGTACCTAATCCTAGCCCGGAGAATAATCAATCTGGTCAATGACCCAAAGTCTAAGAAGAGAGTAGATGGATGATCCTTGCTGGAGGTGACGGAACCTTGCTGAATAGAAAAATCAAAGGGATGACAGATTTGAAAGCCTCAATCATAATACAAATTAATTCTGGATATGCACACACGTACACACAGAGATCCTCGGTTACAAGATCTGTTCAACCATATCTAAGATTTTTCTTTTAAATGTAGTCAAAACTCAAGCATCATAGGGTAAGAATATTACATAACCATCGATATTTTAAAGCTCATCTTGGCTACCAAACATGATACAAATAAAAATGGCCTGCTACTTTCTCTGGGCTGATCTTACGTCCATAAAATAAAGAAAAATAAGGCCAACCTTCCTTTTTTCTTGGATTCTGAATGCTCTTCCTTTTTACTCGCCTTGCAACAATAACAAATATTATCCTCGAGGCTCCCTATCACCCTCTTTTACCACAATAGAAGTGAAACCTTGGGTAAATTGATCGAGAATTGCAGCTCACCCGATACAACCAGAGGGGCCATAGTTGGCAGCCATCGAACAGATGCAGAATCAACAGGAACACATGAATGATAGGGTGAGGGTTCCTATGAAGCGCACCACTGGTGCCAGGGGAGCCTTAATCAAGAACAATATCAGCAGGGTCTCCAATCCATGATCTCCCTTCTCTCCATTGGAACTTGATCCTCAGCTTTCCGTTTGCATCCACCCCAACCACCTCACCCTTGCTCGCATGTGTCTCCATACCCCACCCCCACCTGGGAGTCACCAATCCTCCCCTGATTCTCACTCTATCCCCAACCTTGAACGGTCTAACCCTCTCCATCTCCCAAGCCTTGCATACCCAAAGCCTCTCCATGAAGCAGAATGCTACCCAAAGCTCCCCATCCTCCATCCTGTGCACCACCCCAATACTCACATGGCTCACCTCTCCCCATTGGTGTGTTGGTGTCATTATGGACGCCCTTACTCTTACCCACTCTCCAATGCACAGTTCCTTTTCCTCCACCTTCTCCACTTCTGATGGGTCCAGCATCCATGCCTTTGAACCAGCAGGTGTATATATTCTCAACTTTCCATCTGCATCTATTGCCGATATGGTTCCCACACTTGCATGGCTGTGGCCTGACCACCCGAACCTTGGCTGCTTCACACATACCTTCACTCTCAACTGTTGTCCAACCAGAAGCCTATCCACTCTTTCGAGCTGGGAAGCTGGCCCCACCCACCTTTCCTGCTCCCCACAAAACCCAACTATGATGTTTCCATCCCATTCATCTCCTTCATACCCTATTCCTTGTACAATGCCAATGCTCCCAGGTGTTACGGATTTCCACCTACTTGCATCATCTTTTATTTTCACCCACTCTCCCACCTCAAATATTTCCTCTACCACAAGATCTGCAGGATCTCCTCTCCACAACCCTAATAAACCAAAGAACGCCACCCTCACTTCTCCATCAGCATGCACACCAGTTATAACCCCTTTTGAATCAGGGAGAGCACCTCTCCATCCCCACCGTGGCTCGACTAGTCCAGCACGAAACCGAACATGCTGACCAATTCTCAAGCATGCTACCTTCTCAACATCTGTAAAGTGAGTTATCCACCTTTTCCGGAAACAACAAGCCAGCTCTAGATAACCACTATCCTGTATACTGTGTACAACAGCTAAACTTTCTTTTCCTATACCATTCCAATCATAATTGGGTCTAGTCCCCAGAATTGGCTTTGAACGAACCCAATCACCAACGTCAAAACCTGAAAGCCGTTCTGCATCACCTGGAGCAACTTTCCAAAAACTAACTCTCCCAGCCACTCTCACCTACATAGAATAACCGAAGTTACTGCTGATTTACAACATTCCAAAAATGACTAACATTACTGGAAGTTGACGCACAATCACACATGATGAAATAAAGAAAGAAAGACAGGAGCATACTCACATTCAGAGTCCCATCCATATCAATCCTTGCAATTTTCCCAATGGTAGCTGGAGTTTCATTTGACCATCCAAGCCGTGGATGAGCAACAGTGGGCATCACATGAATCTCTTGTCCCACTTCAAAAGGTAGCACTTTCTCGATGTCGGTCACGGAGCAGCGGAAAGGCTTGCTCCTGAAGCAGTAGGCAACACCCATATCACCATCCTCCTCCAAGCTATGGATAATACCGATACTGTTCCGTGTAACATCCTCCCAACCATATTTGGGGGATGATACTGGAGCCTTTACTCTCACCCAATCCCCAACCTACTCATATTAAGGCAAACACATTAAAAGAAGACAATGAGTCACTCATGCCATAGGTATTTCATATATATATATCTATATATATAGAATCAGATATTACCTCAAAGTCCTCCACCTTTTCCATGTCAGAAGGATCTGCTTGCCATGGTATGGGCCGATTCGGTATTTCAATCATCAGTAGACCATCACCCTCAATCTCACTGATTCTTCCTACACTATGATGTGTCTCACCACCCCAAGCATACCTGGGCTCTGCAACAGATCGCTTCACACATACTTGGTCACCAATCTGCAGAAGTCAACATAAATATAATTGCAGGAATAAAAATAAGGATCAAAATAAATTCCATTCAAACAAGAAATGAACCCAAATTGTGCCTTACCCTGAATGGGACAACAGGTTCAACCTCCTCTGGTTCACAATGCCACGGACTTGGTAGGTAGCTCAGTTCCAATAACAGACTATTATCTGGTCTAATGCAATACACTATCCCAATGCTCCCAGGAGTTACAGCTCCCAATCCATGCTTTGCAGTTGTCAGAGAGGGGCGAATACGAACCCAATCGCCAACCTTGAATTCTTCAACTCTTTCCATTTCTGCAGGATCAGCTTTCCATCCCCTGGATGCTCCAGGAAATCCAACACGTAGAATTCCATCATCATCAACACAAAGAACAGTTCCAATGCTATCACGTGATTGACCACGCCACCCATACCTAATATGAGGACATGAAAATCTTGTAATTAGTTATTTTATAGGTAGCTTTTAATTAGTTAAAAACACATACATACATACATACATACATACATACATGCATGTGTGGGAGGGAAAATACAGGATTCTAGTCTTCAACAAGATTCCCATTCTACATCAGCTTGAGACTCCATAATTCACTGAAGCACCACATGGATACACTGTACCCAACTATGAAAGCCTATGTGGCGTAAAAATACCTCTAGATCACATCATTTATGACCAAGGCTGCACTACTTCAATTGCTAAATATAACATAACAAACAGTGCTTTTCTTTAACTGTATTAATTCCGGACAACTTTACATGGTTCTTGATCCTTTAAATAAGAAAAGATTGCTATATTTTATGCTAATCTGTACTTCTGTCTGATTATTTTTTCAAGATTTTTATTTCCTTCAGAATTTAATTGTTGAAATGAAGTATGGAGAGAAAAGTTAAGAGTCAAGCCTTGGTCCACAGAAATTATAAGTTTATTACAATAGGCCTGAATGCATAGCTCATTTGTTCATTACTACATGCTAGTAAGAATATTTAAGCAACTCAAGAACAAGTACTGAGCTATAAGTAGATATATCGGTTGTAATATATGAGAATCACAAAGTAGTTCAATAGCTTATTACTTATTAGTAACACATGAAATGGAGCACTAATGATGGTAGTAAGCTTGAACAACATGATGAATGATGAACATGTGTGCCATATTATAGTTTTAACTAGAAATTGCTTCAGGGGTGCCATATTATAGTTTTAACTACAAAATGAAGAGGAACGAGTTCAAACTGCAAACAAGTCATCATACTGGGAACAACCCTCATCATTTTATGGCACAAAATTCATTTCTCAAGGAAGCAAATGCACCTCTTTCCACATATCTAGGAAGCTACGATCAGAAATGTACTACTGAATTATGTGAACGTAATATGAAAAATCCCAACTTGGAACTTGGAAGTGAATGTGGCCAGTAAATTAATTCATCAGTCAGATGAGACACATATGGCAAACAAACTAATAAGTTTATTAAATAGAAATAAGCTGGTGATACATGACAGCCTATGGGCTGCTAAATACTGCAGGTAATGGGCCCACAATAAGATATAATCATGTAGGATGATGTAACCATGTGCAGGGTCAGACCATTCTTCAATCAATGGTACACTTAATATAAATAAAAATAAAATAAAAACTCAAGCAGCAGGATGCTACTGGACATCCAATCGGCTAAGGATGAAACTCTGTCTAGAAGTGTTGGATTGACACGAGATTTACAGCATTGAAGTAATATGAGAGTAGTATTCCTCCACAAAATCTCAGACCAAACAGATAACTCCAGCCTATTCAAATATATAAAACTCAGGTCTGTCATTCAGAAAATTACAAAAAACAGCGAAGTATTACGTAACCAACTAAGAACAATATCTCCTTGGATATAAACTCAACCACAGAATTTATCTGATTATCAATCAGTTGATGATAACAATAGTTGAAGAAGAACTAAGATCTATGTATCCACATGTCCAGAACCTCCCACAGAATTGTAGTATACTCGACACAGAATTGTACTAGACTCAACAAGAAATAAAGAAAACAAAAAGAAAACCCAACCAGCACCAACTGATTGGACTATTAGGAACACCAACTACCAATAGGTTCTTACAGCACCAATCATAAGAAACTATGAAGCCAAATTTCACTCATACTTTTGATCAAAATTCAATCTCCTTTAATCAATATGCATGTTTTCTTTAAAAAGAGATATATTAGGGTTTTGGCATCCAAACAAAAACAGAACCTAATTTCTAAGTGCTCAAACCTTCTAATTTTAATAAAACTCCAAAGAAAACTTAAGCTAGTTAAGGATAAATTAGTAATACCCCCTTGTATTAGCTACACCCTAAAATAAAAGAACCTAATAAATAAAAAGACATTATTCCTGTTAGTACTGATAGTCCTTCAGTAATTTGGTCATAACTCTCCCAAATCACGTCAACTTTGCAAGATCTTGGTCTCATTTGAAAGGTAACTGAATAACCTATCCTTGGTACCAAAATCAAGCTAAAAGGGCAAGTTTTGACTTCTGAAAATTGGGGCTAAAAAGCAAGTTATGTGACTACAATTTCAAATAAATAAAAACCTAATAATCTAAAATTCAACTGTAAAGTGGACCCAACATGATCATCCATGATCATCTAATTTCTTCTTGATGATCATTGCTCCTGCATCAGCTGGATTAAACACTTTTTGGATAATCAAATATTATGTTCCTGACATTTAAGTTAAAAGAATCAGATGTTCTTTATATCTGCACAAAGGGAAACAATTGAATAGCTAAATAACATCCCACGCGCGAGTGTTAATCTAATCATGTTTCCAAGGATAAGTCTTTCCTTGACTATAGAAGTTTCTACAAAAATGATTTTGAAACTTGATGCGATGCAGTTTCTGAAATATGAGACCCCAAGGTAAACTGGACCAGAAAGGGTCTACTTAAGTCAAAAATCATTTCTTGAAGGAGAAACAACACAGAATGCTCTACTAATACCTGGTAGCTTGTATTTGTAATTCATGATGATGCATAAGTAGCTGGCAACTGTTTGAGGAATACTTGGGGAAAACATAAGCTAATGGACGTGAAATGACACTAAAACCTTGGAGGACACCTTAATTTTGTCAACACTTTATCATGTTTTGGCCGAATGAAGGACATGTTAGATCTCAATTCAGGGATAAATTAAAACACAATGCATTTCCTGTTTTAAGTTGCAGAGTTTTAAAAGCCAAAAGTGAGAGCATGATTAAGAATTATTATTAGTTTATGATAAAAAATAAAAAAAAAGATTCTAGCATATTTAGTGAACTTTGGCTAAAATTTCCCCACTTTTCGGCATTCCAAAATGAAATACTTGGGGAATACAAAAATACCAAATTCCTTCCCAAAATTTTGTTGAGATTTCACTAATTTCAACAATATTTCGCTAATATCAGCAAAATAATGAGGAAATTTCACTGAAATTGATACTTTCAATCGGAACTCTTTTGCCTGAGCTAAAACCCACAAGTCTTATATATATATATATTCACTAGCTACATTATTGCCCCATCAGCGCGATATGTTGGGTAAACAGTTACATATATATTTTATATAAAACTTATTTGAAGAAACACTTAGGATGAAATGCAAGATAAAATAATCATGCAATTTGACATGTTACATTTTCAGAAACCATATAATTATCAAAACTAAAAAAATAGAAATTAAAAAAAAAATCGTTTGGTGCCCATTTGTACATTTATGTGATTAAGAATATGAAACGTTATTAATTTAATGTGTAAGCTATAGAATCACAAAATAATTTTTCAATAAATAGATAAATATCATTTTTTTCCCGATAATTAATAAATAGATAAATATCATGAGTAACTGCTGTTTAGATTGCGCTGTGGAAACAGAGATGCAAACCACATCCTTATCTATAGCCATAGGATTAGGATGTGTCTGATGGTGTTTGCCTAGTTTCCACCGAATGGTATAATAATTTACATTGGAGAGATGAATGTCAACATTACATTCAGGAGTATATGGAGTATATGGTCTGATATCATAGTATGATGACCTGCAATCAATGTCGTGACAGTTAAAAAGCAGGAGTTTTATAATGTTATGTACTTGTATTGTATGATGCTTGACTATCAAAAAACTAAATAATTTGGATGGTAATGAAACAAATCTTCTTGCCAACATGACAACCCCTATGCTTATCACTTATTCATCTCTTACTTTTATACATGGATGCTTTTTGTAGTTTTTTGACTTCTAAGCGTGTAATCGTGCTTATTTTAACATTTCTTGAAGTTCCACTGAAAATTCACAATTTTTTACCAATATTTTCCTTATTTCCACAGATTTTCCATTAATTTAAAAACTTTCCAACAAAATTTCCCCAAAAGTTTCATAACTCCCAAAGGGCATTGAATCAAGGCATGCGGCATGACACTTAAGCCTCACAATCACTCATTCATTATTCTTAATAAAAAAAATTTTAAGCCTCACAATCACTCATTCATTATTCTTAATAAAAAAAATTTTAAATGAAATTTTTTTTTATAGAAACTTAGAAAAGATGCAAAATCACATCTATAAATAGGGCTACAAATGGGCCAGGGCTGGCCCGAAGCCCAACTGTTTGGCCCAAAGTTTAGGTGGTTAGGCCCAATATAAATTTCAGGCCAAGTTTGGGCAGGCCTTAGTTCAGCCCGAATGGCCCAGCCCAGTGTACAATATATATATATATTTTTGTGAATAATTTTTTTTTATAATAAAATATTTTATTTATCAACTTAAATAGCCCATGAGCATTGAAATTTGGGCCACAGCCCAAACTCAGCTTGAAGCTCAATTTTTAGAATGGGCCAAGTTTGAGCTAAGTTAAGTCTCGGGCCAAGTTCGGGCCCAAGTATTGTATTTCGTACTAGGCTCGAGCTGACCTCAGCCTGGTCCAGCCCATCCTGATCTGCAGTCCTACCTATAAATCCAGAAAACAATTACATCAATGATTGAACGATCATATAGTGAAATTAGAATTAGGAGAGACGAAAAAAGCTCAATTATGAGTTACATTCTTATTCATTTACATATTAAAAAACAGAACATAACAAAAGGTAATAGGAATCACATTTTGATTTCAACAAGTAGTCAAAAGAAAACAAAAGGCAGGTTGGTGACTCCATAACTATTTGACACTGAAATAGATCACAGAAGAGATTAAAAAAAAAGGCTACAAAAGTTATAAATAAAAACAGTGATTATATTTTGAATAAATCAGTGTTATGACAAGAACCCTATTTTGGATTAATGAAGCAAACAAGCCCGAAACTAGGGAAGCCTTATAATGTAAGGCATGCACATCACACATGCCATTTTGAGGTGTGAGCCAAACGATTTTCCTTGAGCCCAGCTAAAGGCAAGCCTAGAATGCCTTTTAAGACACTTGTAAGTTCTTAGTTATAAGTGGTTAAACTGTCACGAGTGAATACTTTACTGTATTAATATCATACTTGTTATAATATATTAATGTGTGCCTCTCTTAACACCTTGAGGTCTTGGGAGAGTTGGTTAATTTACTGTTAACAAGGTATCAGAGCCAAGCTAGGTTGTGAGTTTGAATCCCAGTGGAAGTATTTTCCCAGATGTAGTAGTGTGCTGTGTACGCATTGTGTGACTTGCACCTGGTTCCTCAAGTGTGTTCCCAGGAGAGAGAACAGTGTTCCTCCTGGAGGGGGGGGGTTGAAGTATATTAATTTGTCTCTCTCCTAACACCTCAAGGTTTTTGAAGAGTAGGTTAGTTTACTGTTAACAATACTGATACTGATATAGGGTAATAACCAGATACTCCTTCAATACATTTTTCATGTTTTGTCTCTCTTAAATTCTGAAAATGTCCTTGCTAGTTTTGTCAACAAAGATATGTATATATATATATATATATATATATATATATATATATATATATATATATTTCAACAAATCTAATTAAAAATCTTTGCATACCATACAGGAATTTTTTTCCTTGAAGAAAAGAGAATGCTATAAAAAGACTAAGATATGGGATTAGAATAGATATCCATTGGATTCAGTAATAGTGTATGATTCAAATTGTGAATCACACAATGATGATAGCACTAGTTAATCAAATACCATGAATGTGACACAGCACCTGTGCATGCAATGTAAAAAGGCAGGTGCATATATCCAAGTGACATCGTGCTATATTCACCTACCTTGGTTTATAGATAGTGAAAATAAGGAAGAATTCTACATGCCATTACAAGGTAACCATATAATAATGCTCTACATGTCTTTTCAACAGAAATTATTATCCCACATCTGGATCTGCTATTTGATTGCCTAAAACAATAATTGACCGTCAATAATTGGGATTTCACCATATCTGCTAGGGCAGCAGAAAGAAGTTAAAAAATCTCTGAATGAAGCTAGTGCAATAGATTGGAGATTGGAGATTGGTGCAAGAAGTGACAGAGTCACACTGCCTCATTTCTCAAGGCCACAACTTACTCTACAGCTGGTCACACATATGAGTGGAGTTTCTTGTGTGCTGAGTCTGTAGTGTAGACCCCAATTAATTATTTACTAACTTCACGGAAATTGGTAAATTTGATGCTATTATACTATAGGGAGGGATTCCATTAAATGGAAATAGCTCCCTTTAGGGTACAGTATGCACATCTTGAGGATGCCAACCTGAATCACTCAAGGGAATCAAAAGAGCTGAATGAGTGGCAAACCAATGTTTAAGGAGGCAGAGATCTCATTGGAAATCATCAATCTCTTCTAGCATTGAGATTTTCCAAGTCGATCTAAGAGTTTGATAAGTCTTCTGGTTTCCACATTTGATGCAGAGACTTGGGAGTTTACACCAGAATCAGTAAAGCCCTGATGACATTGTACATTTCTTTCTTAAAAAGATAATGAGTGTGCTTCCTTAATCCAGATTCTATCCCCACCCCCGCTGCCAAAAAAAAAAAAAAAAAAAACCTGCAACTCCATGGGAGAGATATAATAACCCAATTAGAAACTTCAAAAGGCGTACCAGGTGATGGACCTGGCAGGTCACCTACAGGTGTAGGTGATTGCCCAGTGACTTAAGCGACTCTGGATTTTCAAGAATCATGACACTGACTTATCTTAACATTAATTAAAGTTATATATTGCTGACTCAAGTTTCATTCTTTTGATGATTGAAGCTAGGCAATATTATATATTTTATTAAAATCAAATCTATATGCAGTTATATAGCTAAGTTTACATAAGTAAATATTTTTATCACTTCTACATATAATTATATTAAACTAGGCAACACAAGCAAGTTCCTGAAACTCCAGGTTTGAGAGTCGTTCAATATAGCCGGAGTAGTTTGTCACCTTGGCAACTGCCTTTGACACTGTCTACAAGGATTAACAAGCATATAACAATGTTCGTTTTATATAACATAAATGCAAGACAGCCTACAAAAAATTCCATAAAAAGAAAATATCAAAGCAACAGCAATTTAGCTCAAAACTTCATTAGCAACTATGAAGTAACCGACCTTGGTTGTTTAACATCAGGTTTAAGTTGCACGTGCTGTCCCCTGTCTAGTGGTATCACTTTCATAACCTCAGTTGCCAGAACATGAGCCTCTCCAGAGCAAAATGATACAATTAAATTGTCCTTGTCCTGGACACTTTGCACAAAACCAACACTCTCATGTCTTGCACCTTGCCACCCATATGTAGGAGTCTTCACGCATCTTTTGAATTTCACCCAATCCCCTACCTCATATCTAAACACCATGCAAAATAAAAGCAATATTTAAAGTCAGGGATTTTTTTTTTTTTTGATAAGTAAAAAGAAATTTATTAACCAAAAAGGAAAGAACAGGGCAAAAATTGAATGAGAGATACAAGCCTGCACCCCACCATCAAAATGGAAACTACATCAAAAAGGATTACAACCGGCCCCACACACTAAAAAATAGGAGAATCCCAATCAAACACCCGTTCATAAAACTTGATCCCTTGAAAGGGGATGAATCGACACCCATCTATACAGAGAAGCCCAACCCTTTCTTTGACCATCGACACTTGAGGTACACAATTTCCAAAGATCCTTGCATTTCTTTCCAGCCAAAGACCCCGACAAACAGCAAATGGGATACAATGCCACAGCACCCTTCCATGCTCGCTCAATACTTTCCCCAGCCCTATACTCCACATCTCAATCAGCACCCCAATGGAGGTCAGCTAACCCATCAAACTTTGAACCAATTCAAAATAGAGTTCCACAGCCCAGAGGCCATGGGGCAGTGGATGAATAGATGGCATACCAATTCTATATCGTTGAAATAAAGATTGCAGCGATTGGGTATAACCATACCTTTAGAAATCAGATGATCTGTCTTAATCATTTTATCTGGACTACTAACCACAAAAAGAAAGCTACTTTAGATGGCACCTTTCCTTCCATATGAATGTTGATGGAAATTCCCTGCAATAGATTGACAAAGCGATGGTGAATAAGACTGAACTGAAAAGATGGCGTCTTTTGAGTCTTTCCAACTCCTTTTGTCAGCATTCACAGTGCTGTCTAGCTTCACCTCATCAAGCCTTTGCAGCAGCCTAGTGACTTCCTCCATTTCCCAATCATTTATACTTTTTCTTAAAAATAAATTCCACGAGATAGGACTAGAAATCCCTACCATGTGGTCCAGCACCATCCCCTCTTTGTTCAAAGCCAAACTATAGAGATTGGGAAACAAGCTTTGAAGAGATGTATTTCTACACCACGTACTGATCCAAAAACTCAGTCTCCTTTATTTACCTTGAAGACAACATGTTCCAAAAATGAGGTATAACCTTTAGAAATACCTTTCCAAAGGCCTATCAGATATGATTCCTCAGGAATGTTTCTGTTCCAATTTCTATCTCTAACCCCATACTTGTCTTGAATCACCTTTCTCCACAGTTTATCCTTCTCCACCCCGAAGCACCACAATCACTTCCCCAAGAGAGCCTAATAACAAGTAACAACTCAAAGGAGCCTAACACCCTACTCCCCTTCGTCATAGGTGATGCAGGATATCAGTCCAAGGGGAGGAACACGTATAGACTGAGATGAAACTTATTTAATGGCTGAAATTGGGGCAGAATTAGTGCCTGTTTGGGCACTGAATTAGGCTCAAAACAGTGGCCAAAATTAGGGGGAAGCGGACTGATTTCTGCAGATATTTTATAGGGTAATGGGGCTCTCAGGCAGTCTAAACTTGGGGGAAAACAGGGTCTTGTATGGGCTGTTAAAGAAGGAATAATAGTACACTAAGTTGGCCACTTTTGGGCTGCTGTTTAGGACAAAATATGATCAGGTCTGGGACAAAAATAGGCCACGACAGTAGGCTGATATGGGGCTGGTGAAGAACTGGTTTGAGGTTCTAATCTGCGACTGAGAGAGGGTACACTAGGAGCTGGGGTTGGAATGGTTCATAGGTTAAAACAGGGGCAGGTTTGGGACAGATTAGTGGCAGAATATTTAGCTGAACAAGGGATGATGCAGGTCATGATGGGGTCTGTTTAAAGAGAAGGTAGAGGGAATATATGGGTCTGTTAAAGAAACAACAAGAGGTTTGAAGAGGATGACAGAAAAGGGATTAGAAGAATGAGACTAGAAGAGGAGATAATAGGAGAGGAAGAAGAAGAAGAAGAAGGGGGAAGAGAAGGAGTGGTACTTACCTCTTCTCGTGGAAGAGAAGATAGGGAGTGAAAGTAGGGGAAACCACAACTACCCTAGAGAGAGGCCTTGGGCCACAACCCAAAAAAACACACACGTGCTGTCCAAATTTCAAATCATAATTCACTAATCTTTTTTTATTAAATTCTTGGCCTTTAAATAGGCATTACAAAGCTTTAATAAGAGAATCCTAATTCTAATAAAAATCCCTAGATTCTAGGACTCCACATTAAAATAGATTCCTAAAACAAATCAACTACTAAAACAAAAGATTCCTAACAAAAGAGGACTCCTATATATATAAACTACTAGGGGCTGTCAACTTAACATGTGGGCCCCCCCCAAAATATCTCTAAGATCTCCAAAATTTGGAGACTTTTGGAGCTGTACGACCAGTTCATATAGGGCCCCACAAAATAAAATAAATAAAAACAACCCAAAAGATCCCAAGTAGTGACTGTACGACTAGCACCTAGTGGGCCCCCCATGTTTTTGAATTTTTTTAAAAATAAAAAAGGCCATAAAGATGGCTGGTCATGTGCTTCCTAGAATCCCTAAACTCAAGGCAACTTTGCCTTATTACATTGAAATCCCTAAAGACTAAATAATTCTAATTAAACCCTTGGCCATTAAAGGCCTTATTACATTAAAAAAAACTCTTTGAAAAAAAAAAACAAAACTAGTGGACACATCCATGGAGGACTCCATGATCATCCAATTTCTTCTTCTTTGCATAGAATATTCCTACATCAATAGTGGTGGCAAACCTCCTTCCAAAACTCCAATTCACCAAGTGACATTTCCTTTCACAATCCATGCTGTCACACAAGAATAATCTCTGGATTCTCTCCATCTTCCCAACCACCAAAGCTAGAGCTGAGAATAGGGAAAGATAATATAGAGGCAAACTGGAAAGAGCACTCTTTACTAGAGTGATATTGCCCCCTTCTAATTGATATTTTCCTTTCTAAGTGGATAACCACCTCTCCATCCTTTCTAACATTGGATTCCATATCGCCTTAGATTTGTAGTTTGGTTTGCCCTTGGGGGCAAACCAAGATATCTATTAGGAAGTGATGCACTCATTGATGTGGACATCGGAGCTAAGTGGGGCTCACACATGGTCTTGGTGGGGTCCACATATGATGACACAAGAGACAGACAAGGAGGGACACCTATGCTATCTCAAGAAAGGAGCTTTTTTTTTTCTGTTTAGAGTCATTTATTAAAGTTTTATTGTTTTATTTGATAAGGTATGCAATATTAGAGTTAGGACGTAAGAGTAATTTTTACTACTGTTTAAGGGTAGAAGTTTGAAGAGGGTTTTGTTAAGAATTCAAATAAGGGAAGGATTCCCAAGTCGTGAGAAGGAATTAGAAAAGTAGACGGGTGATTGTATGAGTTTTTTTAGAAGGCAAGGTCTTATAAAAACAGCTCCACTCTCATGTAATAAAAACAAATGAAGGATGAATAACAATTTTTGGGATTTCTCTCTTGTTCATGCATGAGTAGGGTTTTCTCTCTTCAAGTTCTTGTAGTTAGAGCTTGAGCTTGGTTGGTGATTTCCAAGGTGTGCGTTGGTGATTTCTCACAGGTATGGCTATCATCTCTATCTTCTTCTTCATCTTTTCCTACTCTTATCTTTTTCTCCATCATCTTCTTTATTCTTCATATTTTTTGCTGCCACAGCCAGTAAACCCCAATCCCATTAATTCCTTTCAATTTTTTTCCATAAAAAAACTGATTTCCCTATTTTCTCTGACCTGCGTATGAACCAAAACCATTCCCTACTGTTTTTTGGTATGAAGCACACCTGTATTTTGACTTGCAGACCTGTAGCCACTTCCTAATAGTCCCTCCCACTTGTTTTCTTCAAGAAAACATCATCCTTAGTCTCACATAACCCTACACCTTTATACACCCTTTCCCCCATTATTTTTCTCTCTTAAATCCATCAAGGATTCCATGAATAACCAACGATGAGACTTCCCTACACCCTGTGTTTAATCTTTTCAGACAAGCTCTGCCCAGATTTCCCTCTTAGTAAACCTCCATGAACTGTCCCAAATTCCTGTTCCCAGTCCCTGCTAGTAAAATCAGATTAGATTCCTATGTTAGATCCCTGATACAGTCCTGAATTGAACCTATGTAAATCTACTGCACACCAACTGTTTGAACTAAATTCTAAACCATATTAACCCCTCTCTGGTTTATCATTCCCTGCTGTTTTAGTCTTTATCCCAATTCTAGCAGCTTATATCCCTCTCTAACCACAAACCCACAAGTCCTAAATAAGCCTGATGCTTTTAATGTAAGCCAGAACCTAAACATCCATTCTTTTATTGTCCTAGCGACTTTTCATTGGTGGTGCTGCATCACTCATACCCATTATGCTTGCCAACTCCCCAAGATTTGGGACTAGCATCACCCCCATTATTATGGCTTTTGTGAAGATTGATGCTTTACAAGAGTGATATTTTCCTCTTCTACATGATATTTTCCTTTTTAAGTGGATAGCCACCTCTCCATCCTTTCTAACACTGGATTCCATATCACCTTAGATTTGTAGTTTGCCCCCAATGGCAAACCAATATATATATTTGGAAGTGATGCACTCTCACACCCCATTATGCTTGCCAATTCCCCAAGATTTGGGACTAACCCCACCCCCATTATTATGCCTTTGTGAAGATTGATGTATAACCCTGAAATAGCTTCAAATAGAAGAATGTGATGCGGCAGCCCATCAATGGCTTGAGAAACATCAACCACTTTGGAAGCCTAAAGCTAAATTTCAAAGGAAGAGCATGAAGGCAGCTTAATGCCTTGATGCCCTCATCATTAGATGGTGTTTTCTTTTATTTTAATTTGTGCTTTTGAATTAATTTGGATGTAATAAGGCCACTAGAGCCAGTAGGTATGTTATTAGGAAAGCATTAGGATGTTTTATTTAATTTTTTTTTTTTTACATTTTCTAGGGCTTTTTCAAGGCTGGTTGTACTAAGGGGTATTTCAGTCCAGTTTTGAAATTTTATTATAAATAGGTCTTCAGACCTTGTTGTACGATAGTTTTTGAGATTGAATGAAAGAAAATTGATTTGGGCAGCTCACGGATCTTGGTTTCTTCCTCAACTCTCATGGCTAGGTGAGTTTCCCCTCTTCTTTTCTCTCTCTCTCTCTCTCTCTCACACGTTTTCCCTTCTCTTTTTTCTTCTTTTCTTTATTTTTCTGCAACACCTCCTCTTTATCCTCTTTTCTTCATCCTCTCTTTCATCTATATTATTCTCTTAAGGTCTCTTCTTCTTAATTTATCTTTTATTGTTTTCAACTTGCTTTTCTACACTTATCTTTGCCCCAGAAAATTTTCCAACATATGTTTTTCTAATTACTTTCTAATCAGTCCATAAATATTCAATTCCTTCAAAATCTAACCTTTCAATAACCCTACAAACACATCTATATAATTTTCCCCAAAGTCCGAACCCTATTTCCACCTTTCTTGAAGTTTTCCCCAATTCTTTTAAAACTATAATCAAGAAACCCCACTTTTAACCGTACCACCAAATACCACTTTTTCATTGAATTTTATTTTATAAAACTACATCCCCATATAAACTAGGATGGGCGGGCTAGGTGTCTCACCTTGTCCCCAATTTTTTAAGGTTTCAAAATTGAAATCTCCCAATTTGGGAATTTTTGGCCATGTTTCAATTTCCCTATTTCTTTCCTTAAATTGTCTTGAATTTCTTGCTTCTAGTTCCTAATCTAATATTTCTGGAATTAAAGATTGTGTTCTTGCATTCTTTTGTTAAAGATTTAGTATTAGAGCTTTAGGTTTTCCAATTAATTCTTATTAGTTGGGATCCTTTCACAACAACATAATCAGTTCTTTTGTTTTAGGGTTCTTTCAAAGTGCCTAAATTAATTTAAGGCATATTTTGAAGTTTCTAAATAATTTTAGGGTTACCCTGAATTCTTTTGGGATTTTTTCCAAGGCCCTAAAATTTTGGGGTTTTCTCCAAATGGATTCAATGTGAGTAAAAACATTATTTGATTCTTTTCTTGAGACCTTCATCCTTTTTAAGGTCCTTTCCAATAATTTTAGGCTAACCCTAAAATCACTAGGGCCTTTTGAAAATGTTTTCTATAACCTAAAATTCTTTGAGCAAGCCCTAAAATCTTGGTTAAGGTCCCTAAAGTCATCATGATCCACATTGTGGCTACACTATTTGCCATTGTGGATGGGCATGTAAACGAAATTCAAGCAACCAAGCATGAAGTGGCACAATTGGCTGCTAGAGTGGCAAGTCTTGAAGCCAAGATGGATTCCTAGTTTAAGCAACTCGTGATGGCGACCAATTCAATGGGAAAAGAGCCCACACAAGTAGCAAGTTCATCTAACTCTACACCAAGTTCCAAGTCAACAAGTTAAGATTCCCCTTCAGAATGTTTTATTTATCATGTAACATGAGAGGATGTCCCCCAAATAGGAACCATGACACAGAGATGACTCCACTTACCCCACATAGCTTGAGGTTGATAGATACATCAGAGTAGATGTACCTGAGTTCGATGGTGAACAGGGTGTGGATGCTTTCCTTGACTGAAAACACATAATGAAGTCTTTTTTAGGATGTATGAGGTCTCTAAAGTGCATAAACTTCAATTTGCAAAGTTTAAGTTGACTGGGACAACTAGGATTTGGTGGAACACATACAAGAAGAGTCATTCCAAGTTTGGTAATGGTAACATTATAACTTAGGGTGAGATGAAAGTGGCCATGAAAAAGCAGCTTGTTCCTAAAGATTAGCAGAGCCTATATTCAGTTATCACAACTTAGACAGGGTAGTTCGAGTGTTGGTAAGTACACCAAGCAGTTCTAGCATTTTACCACCAAATCAAGCTTTAAATGGACTGATGAGATCTTCATGTCCATGTAGAGATAGGGTCTTCACCCGTAGATTTCGCAAGAGTTTTTGTTACCATTATTACTTCTTAGTTGATGAGGCTAATCAAGAAGCCCATTATATTGAGGATAATCTCTGAATCCATAGGAATACCTACACGGATGCCAGTGCCTCTTTGAACAGACAGACTAGCAAGGTTTAGCAGATCAGGATATCTTCTTCACCTAGGACATCACGCCAATTCTCCCCATCTTGATCCAAAGGCTTAGAGGGATCAATATCTAAGCCTAAAGGGGATTTGTGTTACAACTGCAAAAGCTATGGGCATCATAAATCCCAATGTCCTAGAAAATTCATGCGGATTGCAGAGAAAGGGTTAGTGGAGGAGGATGACTTGAAAGAAGAAATTTATGAGTCAACTGAAGAGATGGTCTAAGAGCTCAAAGCGATTGAGGTAGAGGAGGCTAGAAAAAGGGTTGCCAAGGGATTCACAATAGTGATACACCCTATGTTCACTATACAGAGGAAACATCTAGTGCAACCAAAGCTGAAGCAAAAGCGGTCTATTTTTTCATGGCAATTTGCATCACATGATGGACCAGGAATCCTTGGACCTTTACCCCAACTCAACGGGGTTGAGTTTTCCAAGAGAGGAGGAATTGATGTGACAACCCTTTAATGTCTTGAGAAACATCAACCACTCTGGAAGCCTAAAGCTAAATTTCAAAGGAGAATCATGAAGGTAGCTTGATGTCCTCATCCTGAGAAACATCCCAAGAAAAGGGGCTTAAGGGAAAGCCATCACTTCCCAATAAACACCTAGTCAGCAAATTTAACATTCAAGAATTCAAGAAACTGGGAGACCCAGCTAAATAGCAAAGAAAAATCCATATCCAATAGCTTCAAAGCCACATTGCTTTTGTTTTTAAAAATTCTAGAATTGTGTTCCTTCCAAATGCTCCAACACACCACAAAGGGGGTACACTTCCAAAACACTTTACCTCTCTCAAACAAAGAACCTGAAGGGGATTGGCTCCACTCATGAATGAATGCCTATAGGCTATAGGTCGCCCTGCAAGGCCCATCTTCTTCCAAAAAAAGAGGAAAGTTCTATAAGAAATGAGCCATTGGGCATTGCACAAGGAGATGATTTAAGGTTTCTTCATCCATCAAACACATTGAACATCTATTGGGAATCATCACCTCACTAGCAATAATTTTGTCCACAATTAGGATTTTTCCTCATTAAGCCAACCAACAAGCAAGCCTTTGAGGGAATAGGAGTCCACGCAAATTTCCAAATTCCAAACCGATTACAGCTTCTTTCCTCAAGGGTTTTTAGAAAAGAATTGACCGATAAACTACTATGTACATTTTTTTAGCCAAATTCTGCAATCTATCACATTAGCACTACCCAAGCCCACCATACCCAACTGTGCATCAAGGCATTAGCTTCCATGATCTCCCAGTCATTTAGAAAATGCCAAAATTTCAAGTTCCAAGAATTGGGAGCAGATGGATTACCTAGGTGCTCTCGCTATATCATTTTTACATGTAGCCAAGGAATACATGAGGGGAAAATCCCGAGCCAATGTAGAGGATCTACACAATTTATCCAACCAAAATCTGACTGAAGTCCCATTATTTACTTCAAAAGATATATGCCTACTAAAGGCATCATACTCTCTACAAATAGCCTTTCAACACACTACAACCGTATGCACCTCCAGGCACTTTACTCATCCAATCCCTTTCTTCCTCACCATATTTAGCAACAATATTTCTCCATAAGGTTGATTTTTCTTCCCAAATCTCCACAACTACTTGCCCAACAATGCCCTATTCATAATCTTTAAAGGGAAGATACCCAGGACTCCTCTATCCATTGGCTTGCACATGCTCTTCCAATCCATAAGAAGGAATTTAAATGACCTATCAACATCATTCCAAAAGAACTCTCTTTGGATTTTCTCAAGAATCTTTACGATCAAGGCCAAGGCTGAGAAGAGAGAAAATAAATAAAGAGGCATGCTTATAAGAACGAGCTTAAGCAATACCAACTTACCGCCTTTTGATAAAAATTTCCTTTTCCAAGAAGAAAGCTTTTTTTGCACCCTTCTGACAATAGAATTCCAAGTCGCTTTAGATTCAAATTTCTCCCCTAGGGGCAACCCTAAATATTTCCCAAGAAGGTTTGAAACGTGACATCCAAAGAGGTTGACCGTTGAGACAAATTACTAATATTACCCACCCCATCATCCTACTCTTTTTCAAATTTACTTTCAAGCTTGAGGCAGCTTCGAACAAAAGAAGAACACATCTAAGGGCCTAAACCTGATCTTTCTTGGGCT
>JAOXJP010000016.1:2755154-2781924 GCA_025762735.1 Platanus orientalis
GACAGTGGCTGGTCTTTATGAATTTTAAAGTGTATACCTTTATCATATACATGTGAAGCTTGAAAAACCTTCTTTAGCTCTCTTCTGAGTGATGTTGAAGCTTCATCTAGTTGACTTTGCATGGTCTTTGTTCTTGGACAGGATGAATCCTTGTCAAGTGTACCTTCTTTACACACCACTCATACTCTAGACCCACACTTTTGCAATGGTATTGACAATTCCTCAACATAATTGTCAAAATCAAAATGTTGAATCATGATTACCATCCTCACTTGGAGCATTAGAGGTAGAAATCCTTCTACAAAACAGAAGGAAGCTTTACACTTGATGAGGATTCATGAGGTAAGCATTTGTTTTCTTATTGACACTTGAACTAAAGTTGCTAACAAATCCAATACAATGAAAACTTTTGAGGGTTGGAATATAATTAATAACTATGATTTTTATGAAAATTGAAGGATTTGGATTCTCTATTAAAAAGAAAAGGTGGGGATACAAGTCTTACATAAATTGGCCCAAAGTATTACATGTCAAGTTGACTATAAGACTAATGGGAGTCGGTTTATGCTTTTAATTCTCAAAAAGAAAGAGAAGAATTATGGAATGACTTGGATAATGCTAAAAATAGATGAGCCGTGGATCTTTTGAAGTGATTTTAACTGTGTCATGAAGCGGAGCTACAAGATTTGAAATGGTGGGACAAAAATATGACCTTGTGGAATAAACAATTGGGTCCTTGAAAAATTGAGGCTAAATTGGACCGGGTGTTTGTGAATGGCGAATGGCTTATGCGGTTTCCTACTTCTGATGCAAATTTTCTACTTCCTAGTATTTCTGATCATCTCCTAGTCTTGTTCACATAGGGGATGCATTGAGAGGGTTCCTGAAACCATTTAAGTTTTTTGATATGTGGACTCAACATGGGATTTTTTTTAAGGTGGTTAGGGAGGGATGGGAGATTCAGGTTGAGGGTGATCCCTTGTATGTTGTTGTACAGAAGCTTAATTTTGTCAAGGCGAAGCTAAAATGGTGGAATGAAAATGGTTTTGGTAGAGTGGAGCAATAGGTGGAGAGTGTTAAGGACAAGTTGTATAAAGTTCAAGAAGCTAGAAGTGTGGACGTGGATAATGTTCTTGCTAAATGGTAAAGGGAGCTTTCTTTAGAATATCTAAAGGCCTTGAAGTTAGAAGAGAGCTTGCTAAAACAAAAATCAAGAGTCAAATGGATGGAGTTGGGAGACAACAATAATGCATTCTTTCACAGGACTCAAAAGGCAAGGACTAATAAAAATCATATTCTTCATGTTGAGAAAGAGGATGGGAGTATGGTGAGGGATGAGAAAGAAATAAGGGAGGAGGCAATCAAATATTTTCAAAGCATCCTAGCTCCTGATTTTGGAACCTCTAATGTGCATAGTGAAGAGTGGGAGCTGGAAACTATTCTCAATGAAGATCAAAGAAATTCCCTGATGGCTGAAATTATTGATGAGGTGATTATTGATGTGATATGGAGTGGCAAGGAGGGGAAGGCTCCAGGGCCAGCATGGGATACGGTTGGCAGAGATGTGGTTAAGGCTGTCAGGCATTTCTTCAAAAAAGAAGACTCTCGAGGGAGGTAAACTGCACATTTATCTCGCTAATTTCCAAGATGACTGAGGCTGCAAACTTTGGGAATTATAGACCGATAGCTCTTTGGAATCTTATTAACAAGTTCATTACTAGGACACTTGCAAATAGATTAAAAAAAGTTATGAATACATTGGTCATAATCAATCAAACTGTTTTTATCAGTGGAACATCGATTATGGAGAATACTCTTCTGTGTCATGAGGTGGTTAGAGGGTTTGAGAGAAAGAATCATACTCCAGCTGTTGTGTGAAAGATTGACTTGAAGAAAGCCTATGATTCGTTATCCTGGGAGTTTGTTGGGAAAGTACTTGAAAAGATGAATTTCCCTCAGTTTATCCAATGGATTATGGAATGCATTTCCACTCCAAAATTTTCCATCATTATTAATGACAGGGCGATCCCATATCTCCATACATTTTTTGCTTGGCTATAGAAATTCTATCTAGTCTTCTTGAAAAATAAGTGACAGCAGGTAACATTACTCTTACCAATAAGTGTAAAAATATCAATTTGTCTCACTTGGTTTTTGCAGATGATCTTATGATATTCTCAAAGGCAGATGCTCAATCTTGTTCCTCGATCAATGGAGTTCTGGAGATCTTCTCTGGACTCTCAAGACTTCAGGTAAATAGGGACAAATCAACCCAAATTTTTGCTGGTGTTCCCAGGACTATGGAGGATCAACTAAGAAGCATTACAAGATTTGCTAGAGGACATCTTCCTATGCGGTACCTGGGGTTCCCCTGATTGCAAGCAGGCTGGCAAAAGGTGATTGCACTTCAATTTTGGACAGAGTAAAGAAAAGACTGGAGGGATGGCAGAACAAACTACTCTCTTATGTTGGTCGGCTTGTACTCATCAAATCCGTACTCCAAGGTTGCTATATATAATTGGTCTGAAGTTTTCAGGCTGCCAGGGAGACTTATAAAGGAAATTGAAGCCATCTTTGCTTGTTTTCTGTGGGCGGGTCCTAATCTCTCCAATAAATTTCATGCAATGAGTTGAGAAGCTGTATGTAAACCGTATGAAGAATGTGGGCTGAATATCCGCAGAGTCAAAGACACGAATTACACAGGTATCATCAAACAAATTTGGTGGATTCACACTAGATACCTAAAACAGGGTTCCATATGGATAGTGAAGGAACCTTCGGATTGCTCGTGTATGGAAAAAAATATTGAAACTAAGATAGTTGGTTGAACCTAATATCTTATCCTTCATTGGCAATGGAAGATCTACTAAACTTTGGCTGGATAGGTGGGATGCAGAAGGGGTTTTGATTAAGAGACTTGGAGACAGAATTCGGTATGATTGAAGGCTGCACAAGCTTTACTTGGTTTCCACTATCATACAAAATGGTGAATGGCATCCTGGTCTGACTAGATCACACCAGTTGATGGAAGCTTAGGGGCGTTAAATCTTATAGATAGACTGTCTGTTACAAATGATGATGTGGTGTTGTGGTCTTGTGGATTGGCGATTCAAGTGGGAAATTCTAAACCAAATCAGCTTGGAAGGCAATCAGATCTAGGGGGACTCCAGTTCCTAGGCATGAAGTTGTATGGTTTTCAAACAATATCCCTCGGCATAGCTTTGTGGTGTGGCGAGCAATGTCTAGAAGATTGCCAACTCAAAGTTGTCTTTGTAAATGAAGATCCTCTGCACCTCGCAGTGTTGTTTTTGTTGGAACAGCAAGGAAACTTTGGATCATTTATTCTTTCACTGTAGTTTTTCAAATAGAGTGAGAAATCTGGATGCAGAATGTCAATGGATAAAAAAGTGCTTTGGTGGGAAATTCACTTATGCACTGGTTGGGAAATTAGCATGGAATGCTTGTATATACTATATATGGAGGGAAAGAAACAAGTTGTCCTTTGTGGGAAAAAACTTGACGAAGGAGCTCATTATTACTAACATTGTTGCTGATGTCAATGGTAAGATTCAGAATATCAAGGCAGATATTTCAGATTCCTACGTCACTCAGCATATTTGCTCCCATTGGTTGATTAATGTTTCTCAGGTTAGCAAAACAATTAAGACATGCACTTGGCAAAAACCTTCAAGCTCCACTTAGGCTTTATCTTGTGATGGCTCCCTCACTAGTGATCGGGCTGGCTATGGTGGACTCATTAGAAATGCTGATGGTGCTATTTTGGTGGCGTATGCTAGTACTAGTGACCGTATGCATGTTATTTGGTTGGAGCTTTACAGCCTCTACCGTGGGATCCTTATAGCTATTGATCTAGGTTGTCTTAAACTTGAAGCGACAATGAATTCAAAGATTTCTATCGATATCCTCAATTCAAAATGTGAGTGCCCCTAGAAGGTATTGAGTATCACAGCTAAGATCAAGAGCATTCTACATCAATTCGAGAAATTTTAGATTCGGCACTGTTGGAGGGAGGCAAACAAACCAGCTGATTTCCTAGCCTCATGGGCTACAGTTGTTGAGGAGATGCTCCTCCACCCATTTGATTTTCCTACTTTGCTTAAAGATTCTATTAGCAATGATGCTAACCAATGTACATACCAACGACTGTAATTTCTTGTTTGGTTTAATATAATCATTTACTTATCCAAAAAAAAAAAAATTCTTTAGCAATATCAAGAAAAAAGAACACATGTACCAGTGTTTAGTTGCTCTTTATGCAATACAAGAGATATATTTACAAATTATTTTTAGAAAAAAAGAATCCATGTGTTATTTAGGAAAAAAGAACCCATGTAACTGAACTTTTTCATAGTCAACAGCCCATATATAGCCAGCGTACAAATTCCCAATGATACTTTATCCCCCAAAAGAGAGAGAGAGAGAGAGAGAGAGAGAGAGAGAGAGAATAGTACACAACCACACATCCACTATCTAGCTTTTCAATGCCTATAAGTTGCAATTTATATTGGTAAAGAAAAGCATGCACAATGCATGTATCAACCCTCTATAAGCTTAATTACTATATTCTTTTACCAAAATTTACTAATAATAATGACTGATGACTATATAAGCATGTACATAAGAACTCACTAGTCTTGTGTGATAAAGTAATGTATCTGGAAATAATCATTTCTTGGTCAAAGCAAGTACAGATAACTCAAAAAGTTCCTCTAAGAAGATCATTCAGATTCTCAACAATTTGTGAACAGTTACAAAAAGAAAGTTAACCATGTATCCAATTATTTTTTATTTAATCCATATTCGGACAATCTAAATTTACCAGATTCATGGTCTTTCTTTAGAGCAGCTGCCATACACAGTGCAGTTCCAACTGCACTTGGAATATCAACTGCTTCAGCAATCTCTTCTTTGGACCCAATTTCCACCCATCTTTTCACAACAGCCACATTCCATGATGTCACACACATGTGCAAAGGTCTGTGAAATCTAAGGGGTTAGCCAGCCGAAAACATATCGAAAAAATCACATTAAACATCCAGCAATTAGAAATATCTAAATAATTATTTGCAATGATAATCAGTTGGTTAAAAGATAGAGATCCTCCCCTTCACAATGTCACTACGGCAATAACATAAACTACTTCTTGATGTGAAAAGTGAGCATCATCAAGAAATCAAATAACAAAGGCAGAACAAACGGTCAACTTCAATGAGCTGGCTAGCGTCTTAATTTTGCAACAAATTCAAAATATTGGCAGATATTTCCCAATTCTCTGAAAGACTGATATCATGTCCAGAATTAATCCCAGTTTTACAATCTTTCCGCCCAAAATATCGAAAAAGTTATCAGTTGATATTTCACATTTTCCGATTTCCAATTGAGTGAACTTATAAGCTTAACCATTTTTGGTGAATGAAGGAAATTTCAAGAGACACCTTATTTCATCTACAAACGGAAAAACCATCTGAAACTTTCTTTTCTTTTTCAGTTTCAGCATTATGCTTAATTTTTTTACCAAACTGCAAAATATAATGCCAAATCAAAATTTATTGTGAAATTTCCTATCTTTCAAAGGTGTGAAATTTCTTGCAAAAAAAGGAGCCTAAAACCTTGCAATGGGCACCTCAAGTATTCCACATCACAGAATCAACAATTTAACATAGAACAAGTTGCTTTTGTAGAGCTTCAAATGGATTAAGTATTCATAAGTCTTAATTTTAATTTTGATGGATATATGATGCAGTACAAGACTGAAACTTGTATGGAAGCAAGGAAAATATGAACCAATCTTCACTCAGCAGCACTTAGGACTTTTATCAAACACCTTGTATGCTGAATTCCTCACACAGCAATGCAAACAAGAAGTGATTGGTGATTTCCTCAAGCTTTAAACAAGAGCTTAATCCACAGACGAGTACAAGGTTATGAAGGATAAAGGATTTGGTTTGATGGTTAAAACACAGCACAGAGATGGTTTTACATTCAACCGAATAGATGGATTTTGTGTTATTCAAGAAGACATCAAAAGAACCATTGAAAAACCTGGCCGCAGGTATAAATATACAATGGGTTTTGTGTTTTGGTTGTGAAAAACAGTAGAGAATGGGTATTAGATGTAACCGGAGGATATAGTCTGCATGAAACTAGTGATTTGTGATGGAAAGCTTTCAAGAACACTAAGACTGAAAGGTTTGCAAGTTTATGTAATGAGGAAACTGGATTTTTTATAAATAAATAAAAAATCCAAATACATGATGAAACGTGGCCGCAGGATAGGCTTTAATCATTTTGAGGTTTTTCCTGAAGAAAATTAACAGGATAATGGAAAGATGTCTGGTCGATGGGTATGGGTTGATGAAATTGGGTTTTGTGATGAAGATGGAATAAGAAAAGATAATGGAGTAGTTTTCTGAGTATATATGGACAGCACGCTTCAATGGGGAACATCATAAAAGAAAGACACGGTAATGAAGAAGATGAAAGAATAAGATAATGGAGAAGATGAAAGAAGAAGATAAATAAGATGGAGAGATACTTGTGAGAAATCATCAACTCACATTACCTTAGAACATCACCATCCATGACCTCTAAGCTTGGCACCAAAAGCTTGGAGAAGAAAAGGAATATCCCACTCGTGTAGAGGAGAGAAACCCATAAACTTTTATTAAACTTCATTAAAAAAAACAAAGAGAGGTGGGTTTCTTTTATAACCCACAAGTTCTATAGGGTTTCCCCTTTACAAAACAATTCAAAAACATAAAACATAAAAGTATAAAACTTTCCTAAAATAACAAGCAACCCCTTGCCTAAACTTACAAGGAAAAAAAAAACTCACTAAATACCTAATATAAGTGTCAAAATCGTGGGGGCTCAAGTGTTGTCAACCAGCCCAAATTTTGCTTATAAAGGTGTTCACAAAATTACCCAAAAACAAAAACTAGAATGACTCCCATGTCCCAACTCTATACTTAATGAAATATGAAATAACATAGTAAAAAGACACTACAAAGAACTCAAAACTAAATAAAAGCATCCATAATGTATCTCCATGTATCCCCCCATGCTCCTCCTTTTATGTCTTCATGCATGGACCCACCAAAGGCATGTGTGGGCCCCACCCTGCTCCAATGTCCGCCTTGTTCGAAAACACTCGACCTTGAGTTTTGTAAAGAGAAATGATCATCATCATAGGGAAACTCGCACCACTGAACCATATACCAAAACCTCCAATAATAAAGTTATGATGTAGTCCCAACTTCTTGCAAGTGTCTAATAGAGGGTAGACCTCATAGTATATACCATCTACCTTCTAGGAAAGAACTGATAGTAGAAAAACTTCATAATATTCATCCAGCTGAATAAGAAATAGCGCAACAATCTCGGGTATCATCACAAAGTCATGGACTGGTGTGTCAATGAAGATGGGTTGAATCTCTCTCTGAACTAAAGCTAGAACCTCATCAAATGGCTGGACATAAATTGGCACAGCAATAGAGCACTCTAGACTCATAAATGATTCTTCAAATAATCCATCATGATCCACATCAACACACTCCACATTAGTGTCTTCATCCGTAACTTTGTCTTCAGTTTCTCAGACTTCCATCTCATTTTTGTTCCATAACTTGTATCTCATCTCAATGTATCACACGCTCTAGCTTTGAATCAGCAAACTCCTCATTCTACTTTGGCTTAACAAGTTGGTCAAGGTATGCTTGTAGTGTATTTGACCACTCTTGAATAACTTGTACCAATCCGGTAGAACTCACTTAGAAACTATAGTATTTTCCCAAATCACAAATTCTCAGAATGTTTATATCGTTGTTAAAGGTAGCTTTCCTCTCATTCAACCCCACTTCTTCCCTAGTATCACTCGATGATCCTCTGTAATGGCCTCAAACAAATAACAATCAGCACTATCAATGTAGTCTCCTCGATGACCAAACTGAATAATAAAATGTGTGTCCTCATAATAACAAAAGGATTCGGATTCAGAATGTTTTGAAATCCTCTCTACCAAATGATGTGAGATGAAGTTATTCTCATATTGGTCACTTAGTAGAATCACAATACGCTTTCCATGAGGGAAAGGGAAGGGGTACTTAACTGAATAACCCATTAATCCAACATCAGCCACAGCACAAAAATCAAGTAGTGAGGCTTGCACCATAGTAAATATACAACCTGCCCTTGAAAAATTTATATCAATAATGTATAATCTTGCACCACAGTCCACAATTTCAACCTATGTAAGATCTGTCATAGAAACACCGATGCCACAAATAGCGAAGTCTAGAACAATACGACCTCCAGGAATGAACAGATCAACAAAGGCTATCCTGAATTATGAACATATATTCCTAATTGCTGATGCAAACTTCTTTGGTGATTCCAAAACAGAAAATTGTCTTTCTTGTATGTGGACCTTTGGGCAGCAAAGCAGCAAAACAGTACTTGTATTGAGTAATAAACACTTGAACACAAGTTCTATAAAAATGGGGACTAATATGGGTTTATACCAAGGTCAGGATGAGGGAAAACAGGTTCTATTTTGGAAAGATTATAGAGCTAGACAGCAAGATATCTGCAGCTATAGATATGCTGTAATAGGGATTAACAGGCCCAAAACAAGGTGCAAACAGCAAGGTACTAAAGAAGATTTATGGGGTTAAAAAGATCTAAACACAGGTTGTTGGTCACAGGTCAAAGGTTCAAACAGCAGGATTATTTACAATAGCAAAGGTCCAAGATGCTCTTACTGTTGTAATAAAGAAGAACCACATGTATCAATCACCACTTAAGGTCAACCAGCCTGTAAAATTCTGATGAAACCGAGAACTGAAAAGTCCTGATCAGATTAGGATCTTACTCCAGGCTGCAATCTTCAATGATTAAAGATATCCAACAAAGTTTAATCCATCAGCACATTAAGGAACACTGCTACACATCATAATACTTCCAGGTAAATCAGGTTGGTAAATAAGTCTCCCTCAGTATGCAGCCAATGGATCAAAATCCCCAGTAATCAGCTCATCATAACAGTTCGAACAAGGTTTCTTAAGCAGCTAATCAAGTACACAGATATCTTCCAAGACCATGCCCAAGGACTCCAACTAAATAGAATTAATTGGAACCTGGCTCTGATAATAAATTTGATGCAATACAAGGCTGAAACTTGTATGGCAGCAAGTAATATATGAAACAATCTTCACTCAACAGTACTTACTTTTATCAAACACCTTGTATGATGAATTCCTCACACAGCAATGTAAAGAAGAAGTGATTGGTGATTTCTTCAAGCTTTAAACAAGAGCTTAATCCACAAAGGAGTAAAAGGATTTGGTTTGATGGTTAAAACACAGCACAGAGATGGTTTTACATTCAGCCAAATAGATGGATTTTGTGTTATTCATGAAGACATCAAAAGAACACTTGAAAAGAAGATGCCAGCTTGCTAAGTTGGTAAAGTCTGTGGGTGTCGTACCACAGACCTGGGTTCAAAACCCGTCTTCACCTACTTACATATCTAAAAAAACACTTGAAAAACCTGGCCGCAGGTATAAATATGTAATGGGTTTTGTGTTTTGGTTGTGAAAAACAATAGGGAATGGGTATTAGATATAACCGCAGGTATAGTCTGTATGAAACTAGTGATTTGTGATGGAAAGCTTTCAAGAACACTAAGGCTGAAAGGATTGCAGGTTTATGTGATGAAAAAAGTAGAGTGATTTTTAAAGAAAGATATCCAAATACATGATGAAACCTGGCCACAAGATAGGGTTTAATTGATTTGAGATTTTGACTGAAGAAAATTAACAGGATAATGGAAATATGTCTGGTCAATGGGTATGGGTTGATGGAATTAGGTTTTGTGATGAAGATGGAATAAGAAAAGATGATGGAGTAGTTTTCTGAGTATATGGACAGCAAGCCTCAATGGGGAAAACCCATAAAAGAATAAAGGAGGAAAAAAAAAAAAGATAATAGAAAAGTGAAAGAAGAAGATAAGATAAGATAGAGAGATATCTGTGAGAAATCACCAACTCACATTACTTTGGACATCACCATCATAGCCTCTAAACTTGGCATCAAAAGCTTGGAAAAGAAGAAGAGGAATAAACTACTTGTGCAGAGGTGAGAATCCCATAAACTTTTATTAAACTTCATTGAAAAAAAAAAATACAAAGAGAGTTGGGTTTCTTTTATAACACACAAATTCTATAGGGTTTCCCCTTTAAAAAACAATTCAAAAACATAAAGCATAAAACTTTCCTAAAATAGCAACTAACCCCTTGCCTAAAATAAAAAAATAAAAAAAAATAAAAACTCACTAAATACCAAGGTTCAAAATGTCGGTGTCGGTGGAAATGTCGGTCAAGCCAAAATAAAACATTTATCGGAAACGATAGAAAGAAATATTGTAAAAATTGTCGAAACTTAGGAAGCTTATTCTAATCTAACTACATAAGCATAAGAAAACAAATAGATTTATTTGGAATGATAGCTTATTTTAATACATAATTATAGCTTATTTTAGTACACTTGTATTATAATATTCTTTAAAAGTACACATGCATACATAATAATTGACAAATATATTATAATGTAACCGGATTAATATACAGAAACAAGTAGATTCTTTTCATTTTCTTTTTTCTTCTCTTCTCCTTCTTCTCCCTCATTTTGTTTTCTTTGGAATATATTGTTTTTCATATAATTTTTTAGCATAACAACACAATGTCGACATTAGACAATAAGACACTGCGAAAGGGGAATATCCGCTTAATATGTCGACATTGTACATCATGTCAACCAAAAATGGAAGTTTTATAATGTACTTGTTGTTTCGTGTTAGCATAGTCCTGTCAATCCTAATAGACATGGACATATGTTGGGAAACATATAAGACATTTCGAGATATTTGATACCATGCTAAATACCCCTAATATAAAGTCAAAATCGTGGGGGCTCAAGTGTGGTGGTCAACCAGCCAAAATTTTGCTTATAAAAGGTGTTTACAAATTTACCCAAAAACAAAAACTAGACTGCTTCCCATGTCCCAACTCTAATACTTAATGAATTATGAAATAACATAGTAAAAAGACACTATTAAGGACTCAAAACTAAATAAAAGCCTCCATGCTCCTCCTTGTGTGTCTTTTCATGCGTGGACCCCACCAAAGCCATGTGTGGGCCCCACTTTATAGTGAGTAATGGAAGTTTCGGAGAAATTTCAATGGAATCTTGCAAAATAATGGAAAATCTAGGAAAGGGAAATGTTGGAAATAAACATGAAAATTTACAATGAAACTTCACGAAACGGTAATAAAAGAATGTTTACACATTCAAAATTTAAAATATTACAAAAGCATTTATGAACAACAAAAGAAGAATATGCTTCCAAAGAGGATCTGGTTCATGATCACCAAAAGAGGGTCAAGACTCAAGAAAGTACATAAATTTTGAAAATCCTCAGAAACTTTGAACCATGCTCATATGCATCTTCCAAAGAGCATCATAATCAAGTAAAGAATGTAATTGTTAGGCTAAGCCATTACATCCAAGTAGTCCACACCTTTAGATGGAATAAATGCACCCCATGTCAAGCGAATGAGCATATGACAACAACAAAGCATTGCTTTAATTAATTAACAGATACCTTGAACACTTTCCATAACAGATAAAACGTCCACCCTAAATCTTTTAGGTGCTACGCATTTCACCGAATGTTTGAAAACACATACAAGAAATATAAAAAAAATTTCAAAAGACTTGAATCAAAATATTGCATATACTTCCAATATTTTCAATCATATTACCAATTTTGATCGAAATTAGCAAAAATCTATCTTCTCCTTTGATGTTTATTTGATACCCTCCAAAAAGTAGGAAAATTTCAGCAAAAAACCAAAATTTTCTCAAAAGCTTGAACCCTACATCTTTCAAAAAGAACCATAGCAAAGAAAGTAATTGCCTGGCTATGCCATTACATCCAACTAGTCTATACCTTTGTTGGTATTGAGATAGAGTTGAGATGATGGTCGAGCTTTTGAGACTATTATTATAATTATTTTGTTGTATAGAGAGCAAATTGCATCCTTTTTTCTTTTCTTTTTTTTTTTTTTTTTGAGAAATGAAATTTCATTTAAAAAGAAGGGATAAGGGGTCCCCAAAGACAACCACAAGACCAGCAAGCACTAATTACAAAAGAAATAAGGTGGTCCAATCCCTCTTGACGTTAACCACTGAGAAAGCACCCGAATGGTTATACACCAAATCCCAAAAACAAGCCAAATCCCTTGCCTTACAAAATATGTTATACGCCGGCTCTGAGTAACCTTCAAAAACCCTCGTGTTGCGCTCAAGCCAAACTGACCAACAAACTGCCGGGCAAACCAAGTTCCAAATAAGTCTACCATTCTTTTGCACCCTCCATACTTTCCACAAATCCAATAGCATAAGCCATGTTATTTGGGAATACCCATGAGAGATTAATCTCCCTCAAAAACCTATGCCATATCTCCAAAGCAAAAGAACAGTGAATAAGTGGTCGCTGCTTTCAGCGTCCTTAAGATAAAGGGAGCAAGCATGTGGAATCATCATACCGCGGTTTTGAAGAACGTCAGTAGTTGGAATTTGTTCCTTAATTGCTGTCCACAAAAAGAAAGGGACTGGAAGGGATGGGGAGCTTCCACATGCGGGTCCAATGACCTCTCGGCTCAGTCTCAATCCAACGGGGCCTCCTACAAGACTTAACTGAGAAGATCCCATCCTTAATGAAGGTCCCTCTCAAACAATCCTCCACCTCTCTCCTCAAACAAATTGAATCCACCCTCCCTAACAAGTTTGCCATGTCATCCATTTCCCAATCATTTAAACCTCTTCGAATATCTACATGCCATACCCCACCATCACCCCCCGGCATCCAATAATCCTTAACCGTAGCTTCCTTATTTCGAGCCAAACGGAAGAACATGGGATGTTCAAACATGAGGGGACAAGAGGAGCACCAACGGTCTAACCAAAATTGAGTTCTTAACCCTGCACCCACTTTAATCTTGATTCATTTCTTAAAATCAACTAAGTAATTCTTAATTGCCTTCCAACAACCACAACCATATGGAAGAGATGAGGTTTTTGTTTCCCATTCATTCACCATACCAATTTATCCACCACCACCTAACGCCACAAACTTTCTCTTTTATGACCAAATCTCCAAAGTCATTTTGTGAGAAGAGCCTTATTCACATCCCAAATCCGATTTATACCAAGCCCTCCAAGATGCTTTGGCTTACAAACTTCATCTCAACCCACTAAGCACATCCCATCTCCCCTGTTTCCTTTTCCCCACAAAAATTATCTTCGGTATTGTTCAATTTTCTTCTCAACCGAGACCAGGATTTTAAGGATAGGAAGGAAATAAGTTGGGAGACATGTCAACACCGAGTTAATCATAACCACTTTCCCACCTTTGGATAAGAAGCTGCCTTTCCAACCCACTAATCTTTTTTGAATGCAATCAATCACCGGATTCCAAGCAACCGTGCTTTTATAAGGAGCCCCAAGAAGAAGACCAAGTTAGTAGTTGGTAGAAAGTCCACCAAACACCCAAGCAATCCGCAGGTTTGCCGTTCTGATCCATATTTCCAACCCCATACATCCTACTCTTGTGTAGGTTCACCTTTAACCCAGAAACAGCTTTAAAACACCAAATCACACACCTTAAGTACATGATCGGTTCCTTAAAGGCTTTGCACATACTAAGCATATCATCAGCAAATTGTTAGTATGAGACTGTCAAGCCATTTTCTCTAACCTTAAAACCTTCCAAAAGCCCACCATTAAAAGCTTTCGACAAGAGGGCTCCAAATGCCTCCACTACCACCAAGAAGAGAAAAGGGGATAAAGTCCCCTTGTCTAAGGCCTCTCAAACTGTGAAAAAATTCTACCGATGTCACATTTAATAGCACCAAAAACGAAGCCATTCTGTAACGTTTTTTCATCCACCTCCTCCATTTGTTTCCAAAACCCAATTTTCACAGCATATAATCTAGGAATTGTCAAACCACTTTGTCATAAGCTTTCTCCAAATCCAACTTACACAAAACACCAGACTCTCCATTCTTAATTACAACATCTAAACACTCATTTGCCACGAGCACCCCATCTACTGATTGGCGACCCCTGTGGAAAGCACTCTAATTTGATGAGATAACATCTTTAAACCTGCACAAAAGTGTTTTGGAAAGGATCTTATATATACTTCCAACAAGGCTGATGGGTCTATAATCCGAAATCCTGGCAGCACTCTCCTTCTTTGAAATAAGAGAAATAAAGGTCACATTACTTCTATATCCAAGAAAGTCTCATCATGGAAATGTCTCATAGTGTCCATAACATCACATTTGACCACCTCCCGGCAACGTTTAAAAAATGGCATAGTAAAACCATCAAGTCCAAGAGTTTTGTCATCTTCAATACTCCACACCACCCTTTTGACTTCCTTCTCCTCAAAAGGGCACTCCAACCAAGATCTCACATTTGTCAAAATCTAGTTGAAATGGACACCATTCAACTTGGGTCTTATATATCCTAGGTCCTTGAAAAGCTGCATAAAGAAAGTTGCAATGTGAGTTTTCAAACTCACTGAATCCACCTCTCTACCATTCTCATCCACTAGAGAATGGATAAATTTGTATTTCTTCTTGTCGACGCGATCCTGTGGAAAAAACTAGTATTCTTATCTCCCTCCTTTAACCATTTGACCTTGGCTTTATGTTTCCATTTCATCTCCTCAAGGGGGGAGGTCCTAGCAAAATCTTGTTTGGCATAGTCCCTCAACTATCTCTCACCATCCAATAAGCTCCTTTGTTCCTCACTTGAATCCCAAAATTGAATCTCCCCCACCAGCGACCTTTTCTTAATTTCAACATTTCCAAACACCTCCTTATTCCCAATACAAAGCTTGTCCCTGAGCAGTTTAAGCTTTAATCTAAGTCCTTAGCTAGGCTTCCCTGCAACAGAAAAAGACCCCCACCAGTTCTCTACCAAATCAACAAAACCCGGACTCTGAAGCCACATGTTTTCAAATTTAAATGGCTTTGGATCCCCATTCATCATCTTTCAACAAAGAACTAGAGAAATATGATTTAACACCGGTCTTGGGCAAGTCAAACCCTTGGAGAAAGGAAAAAGGCTATCCCATTATAGAGAGAGGAGAAATTTGTCCAATTTACTCAAAGAGGGAGGATTTTGAAGATTCGAGCAAGTATAAGCAGCACCAAAGATGGGAACATCTCTCAATCCAAACGAATTTATGAAGTCTAAAAATAGTTGAGAGCCTCTTGGTAGAGAAGTTTCACCCCTCCGATCCTCTGCAGAGATATAATCTCATTAAGGGTCACCACATAAACACCACATTCTCCTAATTTCAGCACGCTCTTGAAAAAACACGATCCTCAAATCAGAAACACAGGGCCCATAAACCCCAAACACCACCCACTCCTCCTCTGCCCCTTTCACATGACCTCTCACAGAGATAGAGAAATCAATTAAGATTGTAATTTTTCAATTTTAGTTGTGTCCCAAATCACTCAAATACCCCTTATATAGCCTCTAGAGGGCAAGCAGATACCATCCACCAGAGCAAATAGGCAAAGCTAACGCCTGAAAGCTCGCGGGATAGTCTTCATCTTAGATTCCACCAACACCAGGAGCTCAACAAAACTTGAAATAACAATGTCTTTAATCTAATATCTTTTCTCAACCCTGTCAAGGCCACGCACATTCCACGCCAAAATATAAAAAGAAATTTAAATTAAAAACAAACCGAATAAGGAATAGAATTACCAGGTTCCTACCTCTCCTCACTATGGAACCTCCTCTTGCTCGATTTCCCCATCTTAGTAGCTAAACGAATGTTTTGCACCTCACAATGGAGTCGCCGATTCTCCATTACCGAGCCAGACATTGATATTTCACATTCAAGAGCAGTGAAAAGGTCAATAGCTTGTTTCTCCACACCTTCAGATGAAATACCAAGAAAGTTGTTGACCGCTTGCATCAGGTTCAAAACCTGCAGAGAAACTTCAGATAGAGTTGGCATATTCTCCTCCATAGTCATAATCTCCAGGCCCCGATCTCCCTACATAATCCACGCAAGTTCAGATACAATGTCCGTCCCATCACAACCTTCTAGAGCACCCCAATTTAACGGGATAGGATCATTTGATAATTCAGCATTTGTCAACTAACCAGGAAAGTCCCTTGCCTGTAGTAATAGTGTCTACTATTCATCTTCATACGGTAAAGCCACCAGCAACAACCCGCCCTCCTTGGGGGGGCTTATCATTTATCCCATATTCTATTTCAAGGACTCAAAATTGCGCCCATCCATTTGAGGTTTGACATCCTACACATTCATATTCATACTTCTTGCCAAGAATGCCACAATCGCCTCCTTCAAAACATTCTAATGAGTTCCAAAATGGGATAAAACCCAATCTTTAGTGCAGAAGAAAGAAAAAGGTATGTCCCGATGAAAAAACCCTTTTGCCCCAGCTCTTCTCTCCAAATCTAAGAGTCGATGATGATTCACCTTAGGGCAGAAGGGACCAGTCGGAACATTCTGCTAGAATCTCCCAAAAAACCCTGTTGAGTTAAAGGCTGCAGGGTATTTAAGTCCATACACTCCACACTAATTGGCGGAGCAGACGTCGACTTTACCATCCAAAATTGTCCCTCCCCTATATCATGAACACAACCCTTCTCAAGGGTAGATTTGTAACTTTGCGCCATAACCCCTTGAGCATGCAAGCTATACTCTCCCTTCACGGACCCTAATTCGAAATTTGAAATGTCTGCACTAAGTACGGATAAAGCTTTCTTGTCAGATCTAGAAACCGCTAGTCGTTTCGATTTGTTGCCAGAAAAACACCCTGGTTTCTTCAATTCGCCCATCTGCCGCTTGTTATAATCCAATTTTGTCGCCGATTCCATTGCAGACAGAGAGGATTTAATATCATCAACCCAATCCTCTTCTACAATCACCGCGATCTGGTATGACAATTCTCCATCAGATATCCTCACTCTGTGAGGGATTTTCCGATAATCGACCGGCTTTGAAAGGAAACGCAGCCATCGATCCTAGGTCACATGATTTATTATCCATACGCTAAAGCCCTCCACACAGCTTTTCGATTTTGGCACAAGTATCCTAGTTCCAAAGATGGAAGGGAATTCCTCTTATTCATATCTAGAAAGAACGAATCGAAGAAGAATTTGCTCTAGTTACCAAAACTGGTGACGACCTGTGAAAAACCAATGATCCTGGCATAATCATTCTGGTTCGATGGGGCATCAAGCCATCTAGCTTCAGCCCAATTACCTCCCATAAAAATGCCCATGTTTGCAACAAAAGGGATGATTCTCACCTTCGTCTTGTGTAAGAGAGCCATATTCACCATTTCTTCAATCTGCTCCCACGATAATATGTCATCCACTCTCTCCACTAGACACTCAAGGCCCAACATTCTTTGTCAGTTTTACGTTACCAAACTTGTTCTACTTTTCTGGCCCATGAAGTGTCTGGCTTTTTCTTCAAGGCATCAAAGGAAATGGGACGATTGGGTTTACTAGACTTCAAAGATTCAATAACCAAAAATTCATGATGCAAAATTCTCCCAACCCTCAACATGAACATCCTTAGGGATAATACTGTGGCAACCCCAACTAGTACGCAACGTTAAAGACAACTCCACAAAAAAAACCCGACTTTTTTGTTTATGTTGGAAAACCAAGATACGATTACCCTTGTCCCGAGTGCGAACTAATTTCTCCTGCTCCAGTATCCAACGGGCCAACCGCAGTAGCTCATACAACAACAAAATCAATGATTTCCTTATCTCAATGGAGACAGAGTAGCCAGATCCCCTCCCGCAATTACATCCATTGTACTTATAAAGGCATATATGACCATTTTTATATCCTATGTATGCTGTTATTTTAATGTGTTCCGTATTAATGGAGTAGAAGAATATCCTTATTATGTAGTATTTCTATAATTTCTGAACCCTAATGTTCCAAACATGTGTGATTGTGTCAAAAAGGCATTGGTTTCCAACACACATTATAGATGGTGGTATTTCTAATTTAATGAATCTTGGGGGCATATTTGTGCTTATTGTAACATTTCCTGAAGTTTCATGTATGAATTCCATCAATTCTAGAATATTTTCACAGCTTCCAACGATGTTTCCATAGAAGCCATAGATTTGTGGTTTGAATTTATATTCATTGGTGTGGATGTTTCTTCATCAATTCCTATCTCTAAGTGGATGTATAGCTTTATAATGTAGTGTTTTTTTTTTATAATTTCCTGACTCTTAATGTTCCAGACATACGTTGTTTCCAATGACCATCATAGATGGTTATTTTGCTTAAGTAATGATTCCTAGGTATGTAGTGGGCTTATTCTACCATTTCTTTAAATTTTCCAACATTCCCATTACGACTCCATAGCTTCATTTATTTTTTCAATGTTTCATTAGACTTCCATAAACTTCTGTGAAATAATTCCCATTTCCACGAGGGCATATGCTTACACCGGAACCAGAATTTAATACTTTGTTCTCTAATACCAATACAAGTACAAAGTCCTAAATTAGAGCAACTTGAGGAATATTAAGTAAACTGCACAATATTAGGCTTTTAAACCTATAATCATAAAGTTAGATGAATAAGATAATAGAGAAAATGAGCAATAAAGCATAAACCTACCTTTCAGAAATATTAATCATGCCATACCAAAACTTATTACGCAATTACACATCTGAGACATAACAAGACACAAGTTTTTTGGCTTACTTTTTTTCTCCTTAATGAGGAAGAGGCACACCTGGATTATTAGGGAAAAAGAATATTTTTTTTGTGTGCTCATCATGGGAATTATCAATATGTTACTATTTATCTGCATATAAGTGCAGGATTCAAAATTTCAATATAGCACGGACACGACACTAAGTCAAGTTTCAGCAAGCTGCTGATGTGACACCTAATCTGTGTTTTATATACTGAGAAAAAAGACCATATATCAAGGCTACATGGGCTTTAACACAAAATTGTCAGTTCATATGATCAATGCAGCTTCAGTTCTTACGTCATATTTTTTGAATTCAGAACACCCATCGATTTGCAACCACCATTTTCCAATATGACAATAGCACAGTCTGTGTATTTCTTGGCAATGGCTCTGTGCAGCACAGATTCACCTTCATCATCCACTGCATTGGGATCAGCCCCCGCCAATAGTAACTCCTGTGATCATGAAAAACAAGTCAGAGAGAAAATTTAGAAGAAATGATATAACCAAGAAAGAATGAGAACCAGGTTTTGTTATTCACTGACTGAGAACTTACATGCATGCAATCTGGTTGGCCATGGTAGGCACAAACATGAGCAATAGATGGACCGAAACCTTCCCTCATCCTAGATCTAACATTAGCAGATCTTCTGATGAGAGCACAAACACATTCTGGGGATCCAGCCGCTAAGGCAAACACAATTGGAGGATCTCCATCTTTGTCAAGGACATCCACATCTGCTTCTCTGTACTCCAAAATAGCTTCAACTAATTCCACAGAACCCCGTCTGCAAGCCAAGTGCAGAGCAGTTTGGCCATCAGCATTCTGTGCTTCTAACAGAGAACAAATCGAGCTGCCATTGTTTTCTGATGCAGCTTTTGCAAGCAGATCTCTATATACACAAAGACGGAGAAGAGGAAGGTTAGACACAGTAAAAAAGGTCTTCAAATAAATAGCTAACACAAGGAGGATGTGTTCCATATTGGACTCACCTAACACCCACCAAATCCCCTTCTAAAACTAGTTGATGTAGATGGCTGGGGTTATCCTGAAAAACCTCCAATACAGATGTAGGAGATGGTTCCGTCGCATTCATTCCAGGGCACTTGACAAATTCACTGAATTTCATAAATAAGACATGTATGCTTCATGTATCCAGCCAACACAAATTCTTAAACAGGCAGGGTAACGTTCAGTGGCTCCATTGCTAACAATGGTGCAAGAAAATCACTATTTTGGGAAGGCAAGAGATTCATCTTATCAGTTACCATATCGTACGAAATAATACAGAGACCGTACTGATTTTATCAGAAAGAGAAAATGAGTTTGATCAGCCATGGAGAAACCAATTCAATAAAAAACCAGCAGCTGCTATGTTGGGTCTTGGCTCAGCATTCTCACCTAGTGCCCATATCTCATTCAAAGTTTCAAACCCAAACAAGGTCATCCAGGTCAGTGGTGCAGGTGCACCCAAAACAGTTGAACCAGAGAGCTAATACAGATCAATACAATATCTCAGTCTGATAAAAAAAAATGAATGTAAAGAAAATATTTAACATCAGGTCTGCTGCTTCAGCCATTTAACCAATCGGATTAGCCAGTTCCATTATAGTAATGTTTAAATGAGTCTGCGATTTATACAAAAAAAAAGTGTATAGGAAACATTGACCGTATTGTTTTATTTTATTAGACCTCACAAACAAATTAATGAAAGAACGTCATACGAAACAATAGCAATCAAGGAGAACAAGTTCAAGAGAGATGAAATTCCTTACTTATCAGGGCTTGCGGGAGGACTGTGAGGTATCTCTTGCAAATGGCGAAGGAATATTGCAAGCATTGCATGGAAAGTTGGTCTTTTTGATGCCTTAAACTGTAAGCACTCACCAATCATCTTCCACAATTCCCTAGGTATCCCAACACCAACTACACTTGCATATTGTGGCGGCAGCCTCCGTGTTTTGACAACTGCACGATAGATTTCCTCTGAGCTTAAACCAGCCCACCTGCATAAAGATCACCATCTGTTATCAAGCAGTTTGTATTGTTAAGTGACCAGAACAAACAAAAGGAGTAAACCACATACGGGATAGAACCGGTGCACATTTCCACCAGGGTACAGCCAAAACTCCAGGCATCTGACTCTGTCGAAATACCAATTGCATCATCCCAGAATATGTTTAGTGACTTCTTTAACGGTTCCCATGCCTCGGGAGATGTGTAGTGTGGACTCAGCATGGTGCAATCCATGCATGAATGCATTCTTGATGAATCATCCTCTGGAACTGATTTAGCCTTTCGACAAGAAGGTCTCTTCAGAATCGCCGGAAGACCATAATCAGAAACCACTGCACGACCACTTGCATCCAAAAGAAGATTGGATGGCTTTAGATTCATACAGACAACACCTGCTGCATGGAGTTCAGCCACACCACGTGCAATATCTGCCCCATATCTGCAACCAAGAAACACTCCATATGTCAAAAAGAAATGAATCACAGAATACTGTTAGCGATAATCAACTCAGATAATGGAAATAGCTTCATGACCCAAATAACTTGGTGAAATGGGAGGTGGGGAAGAAGCAAAAAAGCATAACAACAACCATCATCAATCAAACAAAAGATTTAAATGCAGAACTTTATGAAGATTTTGTTGGTAAATAGCTGGAACTTAAATCAGAAATCTTCTCTAAACTTTTCAAACCAGAAATTAATAAAGATCAGAGCAACTTATACTAATGAACCAATGTAAAAAGTTCAATGGTCAATCATATATAAAAACTGACAGTTTCATATTAAGATAGCCCACAAAAGCATTGAGAAGAACTCCTAATATGACCTCAACTGTAAGAAACAATTCCATAAGAAGCATCTTAACTATATATTGGCTTCAAAATCAGCAACTGCATCTATTACCCAATAATTATAATAGTTGATAAGAGATTCTGTGAAATGGAGTAAAATATAAGAAAAGGGCTGCAAATCGTCCTTTTGGTCCAGCATGAAATTTTATTAAGAGAAATGGTGCTATGAAGGAACTAAATGGCCTCCCAATTCTCTCTCCCTGTTCTATACGACAGAAAGATTTCCCAGAAGAATTGCAAGTTGATTTGAATGAAGATAAGATCTAGGGTTAGGGTTTGCCTTATGTAGAAGAAGAAGAAGGAAAAGAAAGGGGAAGCAATTTGTATTTGGAAAAGTATGTGTGAGTATCTTACTCTCACCTTCAGCTTATTTGTATTTATACATTATACATTGGTATAATGTATGGTATTATTCCATACCAAAGATTACAAAATACAAGAGAAGCACAAAAACCCCAACATATACTTATTTACAATGCATACTCCTATATATATATAACACTCCCCCTTAAGCTGGAGAATAAAAATCCCACATTCCCAGCTTGCCCACAATATCAGATAAGATAAATGAACATATTCAGCCACTAATATGTCAACCAGTTGTTCTTCTGTCTTGACAAATGATGTGTCGATAGTCCCAGACTAAAGGTGCTCTTTGATAAAATGTGAATCTACTTCCACGTGCTTGGTTTTATCATGCTATACAGGATTATGCGCAATACTTATCACTGCCTTGTTGTCACAATATAAACTCATTAATCCTTTCACGGGGAATCCCAATTCAACCAATAAAATTTTCAATCATAGGAGCTCACAAACACCATGAGCCATGGATCTAAATTCAACCATAGCACTAGATTTCGCCATACCAGTTTGTTTCTTACTACACCATGTGATCAAATTTCCATCCACAATGGTGCAATAGCCTAAAGTAGAGCGTCTATTTGAAACAAAGCCAACCCAATCAGCATTAATATATACTGCACTCGAAGATGTACACTTAATAGTATATAAAAGACCTTTTCCAATCGCTCTCTTTATCTCCAAGTTCTGAAAAAATACAGTACAAAGGAAAGAAAGTGACTAAATTTTAAGGACTTGGTAATATGGCTAACAAATAACAAACTCAGTAAAGTTTGAACAATGAGATACTAAAGAAAAAGACATAGAAGGTGAGACTGAAATACATCCTTCACCAGCAATGGAAGACAAAGAACCATCATCTACTCTAGCTTTATCTTTCCTCGAATAAATATGATAAGAGAAAAAGAAGGTGGTCGTACCAGTCATTTGATTGGATGCACCTTGAGAGAGGCACTGCGAGCAAGAGTTGAGGTCTGAGTAAGAACGAGATAGACGCAATGGTCAAAGGCTCAAGTTGTCCCATTGGTGTAGAAACTCCATTTCCTCTATGGTGAAACCCAAGCTATCAAGCATAATATGAGATACTAGAGGTGTAAATCTCTGATGTGTACCCATAAAAATTACAGAATGAGCATTGGATCTTCAACCAACACCAAAGCGGGATCCACCACCACCACAACTGCCACTAGCAGAACTCATTTAGGAGCAACCATGATGATACAAGTCATACAAAAAGTTTCCTAGGTGTGACATGAACGACCACAATGTTCACACCTCAATCTGTGACCATCATTTGTCACAGCTCCAGTCCTTTCCCTACCATGAGGAATATAGCACTCTTGCACTTCCCTCTGTGAAGATGAGCACAAACCTCTATCAAAGATGGAAATGTGTCCTAGATCAAATGTTTGAATCAAACCTGCTCATAAATATCGCATGCTCCACCTTCCACTTTTAAAACAAGTCTTGTAGTGATGCAGACAACACTAAGAGACTTCTTTACGTTCTTCCACACAAGAGAGCAAGGATCAAGACTTGTGCAAAGTGTGGGTTTTAATTAATTGTTTAGGGATTGGGGTACTCATGTAATAAGGCTATTAAGCCAAATTAGTTTGGGTTTTTTATGCAAAGGATATTTTTGTAACAAGGCATTATTGCCAAGGGTGGTCCCTCTTGGAGTATTGGTCGAAATCCTCTAGAGAGTCTTAGTTTTTAGTAGTTTGTTTTTAAAAGGTCAAGGTTTTAGTAGTTTTGGGTTTAGGAAAGTCTTTAAGTAACAAGTAAGCAAATAGTTTAGGACTTTCTAATTTGGTTCCTTTCTATGTTCTTGAGTTTGTGAACCTATATACAGGGCTAAACGTTTTTGTATAGAATTAGCCATAGATTGAATAAATTTTAGTAAAGTTTTACTTCTTCTATTGGTTGGAGCCATTAGAAACCCTAAGGTTAATCCCTAGCCAAACCCTCTCAAGGGGTCTTGACTACAAAGAGATGACTAGCGATTGCTTCAATATACAAGGAATGCCAATGTAACCATCTGTATCCAATAACTTGGCTTCTTGTTATCAGTTTGTTGGAATGGCTATAGTTATCAACCTGTGGAGGCTTGTAACTCACACATGAAGACTGATACGTAGAAAACCCCTAATATTATCAACAATATTTATGGAGGCTTGTAACTCACACATGTAAAGGCTGATATGTATAAAACCCGTAATATTATAAATGATATTTGCAGACCTATGGAGGCTTGTAACTCACAACATGTGAAGCCTGATATGTAGAAAACACCTAATATTATCAACAATATTTGCAGAACTATGAGGACTGTCCAAAAACATAACTAACAGTATGCTTAATAACATTTTTTTATTAAAGAGAGAGAGAGAGAGAGAGAGAGAGAGAGAGAGAGAGAATTTCATAATGTATAAACCAAAATCTCAAAGTAATTTCTGTATATAACATAAGAAATACTTCATAGCAGCCTTTTAACTCAGTAGACTTATCCCAACTGAATGGGATCCGCTACACAAATCCTATTTGACCATTCCACTCTATCAAGAACCATATATTTTGTAAAATCATAAGTCACTAAGTTTTATCTCACTACCTCAACCCACTTCTTTTTGCCTTCCATTATTATTTTAGAGCCTTCATCTTGCACCATATCACTCATTCTCACAAATAAAGCCATTGACCCTTGTTGCACATGAACTATTGAGGCTACACTCAAGCTTGCACAAATTAGTACATTTCCAATAGTATCCTTTCTAGTCTCTTACCATTCATCCATCAAAACATCCACATCTTACCTACGTTCATTGTATGAATGTGTTGTTCCTTAATTAGCCAACTTTCTACTCTATAAAGGATGGCTGAAATTTATGATTTTGCGCTTCAAAATTTGATGGAATGTGTCTGTCGCACAACACTCTAGAAGCACCTCTCCACTCCATCCAATTTCCTCTAATATTCATGGGAAAATCTTCTTCACTACCTCCCTCCTTATAGATCTTCATTTTTAGCGGGTGTGTGAAGGAATCTGACAGGTTCACAAGCCTGTTGGTATCTTTATTGCAAATTCTTAGTATAACATATTTCTACTCCCAACTTGCCCATCCTGACAGTTGCATTCAGAGACCAATATCTTCGCCAAGCAGTGACCTTCTTCTGAGCTTGCCATACAAAACCAACTCTAATGGCAACTGGCACTACTACTAAGTCAGGTATGATGTCTAATGGATAAGGAAAAGATGAAGCATCAGTTGTTTTCTCGTTCAAAGGCACAGAATAGATTGGAAGTCTGCTTTAATGTCCAAAACCATTTTTTCTCCATGCCATACAAAAAATAAAAATAAACAAACCCAAAGTGGTTCTTAAAAACAAAATCACTTCGTGAATCAAGTATTGCTTTGCACTTATTTACCAAAAATAAAAAATAAATAAATAAGTACGACTTTGCACCACAGGTTTGAATAACTCAATTACAAAATAGGAGCAAAAAATTGTAACAAAATTGAAAAAATAAAAAAATATATATAGTTAAAAAATGCGAGTAGATATAAATAAAGGGAGAAAAACCTGAGAATTTGCTCAAGAGTAAGTCGCCCTTCGTTCTGCTGCATCTCTGACTGGACGGAGCCTCTATACCTATCCATGATAAGCGATAGACTACCGTCCTTCCTCATAACTCCATGAAACGTGCAAACATTCCTGCACCACATTGACGCCCGACGCAGATTCTCGAGCTGACTCTGCACCCAAACCAAATCCGTGTCATCCCCAACCGTCAACGTCTTCACCGCAACCCGGTGGCGGCACCTGGAAGTGGAAGAAGAAGATGAAGACGACGAAGCACCACAGAGTACGGCGGACCACATCTCGACCCCAGCCCTCCGCCCCTCCCCAAGCCGGCGGATGAGCCTCAAGTCATGGTGGGAGGCGAGGTCGATTACCGAACCAGCGCCAGCTCCGCTGCTGCTGCAACCAGAACTCGAAGTGTAAGATTGACGGCTACGCCTGTGACGGCGGCCGAACTCCTCATCATCGTCTTCCAGGTCGCCGGCATCGCCGTCAGCGTCATCTTCATCGTCGGTGAAGTCACAGTCGAAGTCAGCAGAGGAGGAGTGGATGAGGGCGAGGACGGCGAAGTTCTTACGGAGGGCGTGGACGGAGTTGCCAACGACGGAGAGGTGACGGCATCGGGGGCAAGAGAGGGTGGTATCGAGGGAAGCGGAGAACATCCGAGAGAGACACTCTTTGCAGAAGCCGTGGCCGCATTGGAGTAAGAGGGGGACCCTCTCTCCCTCGTTGTATTTCATATGACAGACTGAACAACACGGAACCTTCATGTCTCTCTGGTAGCAGATCGATCGAAATCAAAAACCAAATATGGATTCAGAGCGCTTAAGATGGAGACTGAAATTGAGATTGATTCGGAGAAGCAGATAGATCCATTTGAGAAATTGAACTAGAAAACAAGTGTGAGAGAGAGGGAATTTCAGTGAATTAATCGATCAGGCAAGGTTTCGAGAAGAAATTGCAAGAGGTAAAGAGAGAGAGAGAGAGCCCTACCCAGAGTAGTTGCAGCAACTCTTAATTTCTGACCCTTTTCTTACCCCCTCTCGCTGCCTTCTACGCCCCCCCCTCCCCGCAAACC
>JAOXJP010000016.1:2782024-2818092 GCA_025762735.1 Platanus orientalis
AGAGAGAGAGAGAGCTAATATCATCATATAAATAAACTTATTACTTGTTAAGTGGTTCAGGCCGGGCCTCAGGCTGAACTTGAGTCTGCCCAAACTTGACCCGAATAAAACTTTGGACCAAAAAATTGGATCCAAATTCAGCCCAGCCTAGAATTAGGTTGGCCCAGCCCAATTATTTTTCGGGCCGGACATGTGGGGCTTTGGGCCAGCCCGGCCCAATTGACAGCCTTAGCTTATTTTTTGGGTTGGAAATTGGAACCTCTCCCTCGTTACAAACGTCCTATGATAGATTGAGAAACGGACAAGATTTTAGTCATTGCATAGTCGTAGTTCTGAGACAAAAGGTTCCAATCCAACGATGTGCTCCTTGAAAACGAGAAACCCTCTCCGTCAGGGACGAGAAAACAAAATCAAACGCTCTCGTCTCACGTTTCTGAACTTTCTTTCCACTGTAGAAACTGGTTCACGAAATTCTCCAACGACGGGAATGCTGTAGGGATGAAAAAAACTGGGAAAAAAATAATGACAAACCCTAGAATCTGAGTTCCCATCCAAGAAGCTGTGAAATTTCAGACATGCAACTCTCCTCCATTGCCCTAGCTTGTTCTAACTATAGAAAGCCGAGAATTGCATTCGTTTTCTTCATTCGTCGTACCGGATAAGGTTGCGTTTTAGCGAGAGCCATGATTGTAAAGGTTTCAGAATGCATTCCGGATTAGGGTTTCTTCTGAGACTTGGCAAATCGGTTTCGTCTCTGTCTAATCGCAGATTTACGAGCACAGACGATGCTCTGCCTTCATTACTGCGAGCTTATATTTCCAGTGCTAGAGACTTCAGAAATGGGACCGGAGTTTGGTCGAACTATTTGGTTGCAGGACGACGGAGTTTCTGTGGGTACGCAGTGGAGCAGTTTTCGGACGATGAGTACGAATGCGATTTTGAGAATCAGAAGGTTTTTTTGTTAAACATTCTTTACCAGTTCAATATTTGAATTGGATAGTGTTTGAAAAGCTTGTTGTTGTGTATTTTTGTTTTCTTCCAGTTTTTATGAACTGAAATTCATTTGTTGAATTATGAAATCTATATTTAGATGTGTATTATGTTTTGTAGTTTCTGTATGAATTTAAACGTAACCGCCTTCCCGTAGTGTCAAAATGTGCTGACTTGTTTAGTAGCATTGTTTTCTGATGATAAAAAATGGATCTATGGTTTTGAAAAATACTTTCTTTATGAAAAAAATTATAGTGTTGTTTGTAGGAATTACATTGGGAAGAAGGTGCGGCAGAGGAAATGAATGTGATTTGGGTACTTGGTTCTGAAAGATCCGGACCCAAAAAAATTGGGGTTCACGGAGAAAATGGCAGACTACTTTAGTTATTGAAGCTTGATTTTTAGGATGCCAATTTGAGTCTACAAACTTCCTCAAAACTTAGGTTGGTGGTATGGTCTCATTGCACCACCACCATATGGTGTGTTTATGTGATGGGTGGAATTCCCATGCATGTGCCAATCACAAAAAAAAATTCTATATTGTTTATATTTAGATCGCAGAGGAGAGAGCCAAACCTTTGTATACATAAGTTGGAACGGTTAAACTAACACTTTATACATTGGTACAGTCCGCATAAGAAAGCAGCTTACCTTTCTCTGTTGGATACCAATTAGACATCATGCTTTGAAGTAGAGGGAGGGTTTGGATGTAGAGAGAAGCCCAAATAGGATTATTTCCATTTATCAAAGAGAATAAAAAGTGAACAATGTTAATGCTGGCTGCTATCAAGAGGGATTGGGAGGGGATAATTGGGTGTAAGCCTTTGTAATCTTCTGGGTTGAGTTCCTCTTTGTGTAGGGTTGTCTGTTTGTGGTTGTTTTTTGCTCCTTCTCATTTTTTGGGACTCCTTGTCCCCTTCTTTAATAAAATTTTTTCATTCATCAAAAAATAAATAAAAAGTGAACAATGAAGAGTTGCTAAAAGCAGTGAGGAGTGTTCGGGCTCGTTAGAATAGCAGATTTTGTGCCTCATGCTTGGAACATTGAAAAAACTGTCGTAGTGGGTGCATAGTTGAGAATTTAACATGATGTTAGTTCCACTTTGGTAAATAAAAAGTAGCTGGCTTCATAAAGGAGATGAGATGTTTTGGATCAAATTGATATGGTCACACTGGGACAAAGGCATGGTATGAAGCTTGGATTTTTTTTGGAAGGGCAAGGTCTCCATGGTAAAATAAAAGGGTAGGGTGAGTGTTGCAAGCCTCATGACCAGAAGAATGGAGCCGCAGGCGAGTTATCAAGGAGGGTAGAGAAAAAGATGAAGCTTATGCATTCCACGTTGAGCTCCAACTGAAGTCCAGAGAAGCCCAATATGGATAGTTAACTTTAAGAGGTCCCTTTCCATCTTTTCATCAGCCTTTCTTCTTTTTCATGAAGTGAATGTTTTATGATTAATTATAGTTTTATTTTCCACCTAGCCACAAGGAAAAAATCATAGCGAGAGATGAGCTTAGCCAGAATTGGTTTGGGACTAGTGTCCAAAACTAGCAACAATCTTATAGGAGGTGTCACAAAAATGTCCTAATGATTGGAGAACCTTTGAAAATGGTGATGAATTGGTGATTCTATGTGGCCCGGATTGGATAATTATAGTGGTAGTAATTCATCAAAATTATAGTGGTAGTAAGATAACAAGGAAGTTCTCTAATCCTCATTAATATTCCACTCAACTCTAAACTTTTGGACCCACAACAACTGATCTTTCAGATGTAAAAGGAATAACAACAGACTCCAAAATCAGTTTTGGTCTCCATAGAAACAGAAACTTTTTGTAGAAACTATGGAAACCTAACAAAAATATTGTAAAAATTATTGAAAAGTATGAAACACTGGAAACTTTCGATGAAACATCAAGAAATGGTAGAATAAGACCAATCACACATAGGGATCATTATATAAGAAAAACAAACCATCCATGATGGTTGTTGAAAACAGATACCATTGTGACATATGCTGTTGTGCATGTTTAGAACACCAAAGGGTTGAGAAATATTAAAAAAAAACTACGTAATAAAGCTATACATCCACATAGATTAAAGAAATGATAAAGTAACACTCACACTGAAGAAATATATAAATCCAAATCACAAACCCATAACTTCCACTGTAAGTGGAAAAATAGGTAGAACATTGGTGGAAGTTATGGAAACTATGACACATTATGGAAATATTAGAAAATTTGGATGAAACTTCAGGAAATGTTAGAATAAACACCTTTACATATCTAAGAATCATTGTATAAGCCAGGCAATACCAATGGTTGGGAATGATTAAAAACATTACATAATAAAGCTATGCATCCGCATAAAGTTAGAAATGAAAAAGAAATATTTTTGCCACAAAACTGTAACACTAGCAATAATGTCACATATGGTATATAAATGGTCGCATATGCTCATAAATAATTACAAGTACAACGGATATCACTTACTCTCCATTCAACAAAACTAATACAACAACAGTTCTAAACATGGATCAAAAAGTCGGGATGGTCGATCCTGATCCAATCCAAGAATGGATCAGGCAATCCTTCAATGGATTGACTGATTTGTTGTGGACTGTCTGGTCTTTGGATCCACCAAAAAAAAAAAAAAAACCTTTGATCACATCTGAAGACTTTGTACATTAATATAGAAGAAAAATTGCATGTTTTTTTTTATCATGTTGGATGTATAACATAAGAGATTCGTTTTGTTGAAGTCTAGAAGAACCCTAAAATCTTTTGATTTCAATCCTGCTAAAATCCACTAAAATACAATTTTTTGATGCACAAAATTTATAGAAATAGATAGATTAGTGAGGTGAAATCTCATAGGGGGGTGTTTGGCTGATCCTTGCCTGATCCGAAGGGGATCGCTGATCTAGGTCGGGATTCTATATCGGCTTGGGCTGATCCTGACCTGAATTAGGCGATCTTTTGATCCAGCCTAAAGGCCTTGAACTATCATCTCCAATCCCATTTCATTACTATATAGAGTTATTAGGCGGCTCATGACTATTATTTCCATCCCTGTCATGGTGTCGATGATGCATTTGCTGACAAAGTTGGTCTTTGAGGTAAGTAGCAATATTGTTCATTAAAAAAAAGTAGCAGTATTGGTACCACAGCAAAATGAAATACCATGCCTCATTGATGTACTACAAACAAAAGGATCCCCTAAATTTTGAGGCAACACGCTAAAAAGAATCAATCCATATAGAACATGCTGTCGGGCCTTACATCAAACACTTAGAATGTAGCAAAACCCTTAGCTTCAAGAATAAAACCCTTAGGACTTCAAATTCTCAGGCTCAATCAATAGCACTCATCAGCAACATGATATAGCTTGATTTAAATGGGCTTCATCACTCAGAGCACACACCACATGTAAATAGCATTCTCGCAAGGCACTTAGGTAATTAATCAAACACTTTGTATGCAATTTTTTTTTTTTTTTTGGATAAATGAAAAACTTTATTGAAGAGAGAAAAAAAAGGGGGACAAGGCGTCCCTAAAAAGAAAAGAGCACATAAAAGAGCACCAGCCCAACACAACAACAAATACAACCAAAAGAACTAACAAAGATGACAAACAACTATCACTGCCCAATCTCTTTTAATAACAGCTGGTGATAGAATATCACAATCTTTATATTGAGTGGCCCATAAGAAAATGAAGTCTTTGGCCCTTTGGTAAACTCTAAAAGAGGGCTCCGCATGCCCCTAAAAAATCCTTCTATTTCTTTCCAACCAAATAGCCCAACACACCGCCGCAGGAACTAATTTCCAAATCCGATTACCTCTAGCTGAGAAGGCCTTACCTCTCCAAGAAAGAAGAAGGGAATGCATATCCATCGGAAAAACCCACCTCATTCCAAAATTCCTTAAAGTTCCAAACCAAACCTCCCAAGTAAATGGGCAATGCAATAAAATGTGTGAAACAGATTTCCCATCAGCCTTGCAAAGACAACAATGATTAGTCAAAATAAGCCCCTTCCTTCGAAGGAAGTCGATCGTCTGAATTTTACCCAAAGAGGCAGTCCACAAGAAAAGTTGAACCTTTGGGGGAACCGGGGAAAACCATATAGCTAACCACGGGCCAATGTTGGACTCAAATCTACCAAAGAAAAGGGTGCAGGATCGTACACTGAAGATGCCATATGAGGAAATTGCTCACACTTTCCTGTCTTCCTCTTCACTATTTACTTATTGATTCAATTCTGTCTAGAAGATCCACAATTTCCTGTACCTTCCAATCAAACACTTACCTCCTTAGAATAGGGTGCCAGGAAGGAGGGTTAGAAGAGAAATCCAAATAATCCTGAACAAGAACATCGGGGTCAACCGCCAAGGAAAAAACTGATGGATATATTCTTTGCAGAGGGTTATCATCGCACCATTTATCCTTCCATAATTTGGTCTTCAAACCGTTTCCTACCTTTATTCTCAACCCTCGAGCAAAATCACCAAACAACCTCATAATGCCCTTCCAGGGGCTAAGGCCATATGGACCTCTCGTGGGGCATGAGTCCCCATTAGGAAGAATACCATGACGAGATACAACCACCTTTCTCCAAAAGCTATTATCTTCCCTCCCAAATCTCCATAGCCATTTACAAAGGAGAGCTTTATTCATCACTTCCATTCTACGCAAACCCAAACCCTCATGAAATTTAGGAGAACACACCCTCTCCTAGGAAACCAAATGCAACCCCTGATCATTACTGCTCCCCTTCCACAAAAAATCCCTTTGAATCTTTTCCAATTGAAGAGCTGCTTGAGAGGGAATGACAAAGAGGGAAAGTAAATAAATTGGAATGCTAGCAAGAGTGGCCTTAATTAAGGTAATTCTCCCGCCACGAGATAGATAATTAGCTTTCCAGCCGGCCAATTTCTTGCGCATTCTATCAATCACTGGATGCCAAGTACTCCTATTTTTGAAAGAAGTCCCTAGAGGGAGACCCAAATAGCGAATAGGGAGAAAACCCACTTGGCAACCAAGATCAGCTGCTAGCACAACAATATTAGGAACCTCTCCAATTGCAATGAGTTGACTTTTGGAAAGATTCATCCTTAGACCCGAAACAACCTCAAAACAATGCAACACACACCTCAAAAAATGGATCTGCGTCTAATGATGGCCATAAAGGATTAGCGTATCATCTGGATACTGTGAATGAGAAACAATGACTTCCTCCCTCCCCACTCTAAAACCATTAATCAAGCCCCCTTCCAAAGCTTTGGAAACCATAGTCCCCAAGGTTTCTGCCACTAGCAAAAAAAGAAGACGGGAAAGCGGATCACCTTGCCTCAAACCCCTGGAAGCTTCAAAAGTACAGGACAAAATGCCATTAAACAAAACTAAATAAGAAACATAACTAAAACATTTCCACAACCACTCCTTCTAGCGACTCCCAAAACCATATCTCCTCAGAATATAATAAAGGAAATCCCAGTTCACATGATCATACGCCTTCTCCATATCTAACTTGCAAATCACCCCAGGAGTTCCACTCCTAGCCCTGTCATCAATACATTCACTAGCACACAAGAACCCATCCGTGATTGATCTTCCAGATAAAAAAGCCACTTGTTCTTTTGAGATGATGGAAGGGAGGATGAACCTAAGACGAAGAGTCAGGCATTTTGAAATAATTTTATAAGTGCTTCCCAAGAGACTAATGGGTTTGAAATCCGATAGATAGTTTGCCCCTTCTTTTTTAGGAATCAAAGAGAAGTACGTGGTGATCAAAGGGGTATGTTTCTGATCAGCCTAAGGTAGTAGCAGGGTTTTCTTTAAGAAAACAGTAAAGAAATCTGGCCGCAGGCCTATGGGAATGGGTTTCGTATTGATATCAAATGCCAAGAAAAAGGGGTTTTGTGTAGCCGCCTGGTATAAGGTGTGATTCTCTCATGAGAATTGACGGTATAACAAAAATACAAGTTGCTGGAAAATCTGGGCAGCAAGGGAATGGTGTGGTAATGATGGATTAAATGCCAAGAAAAAAAGGGTTTTTAAAAGGATGTGAATCTAGGTATGGCCGACTGGTTTAAGGTGAGGTAAGGTTTGGATATTGATATTTATGGTGTAATATCAAAAGGGAAGCAATGGGAAGGTGTTATGGGGTGGCCGACTGCATAGGGAGATGGTAGGAATTGTAGGGGATGAAGAGGGAAGAAGAAATGTGGGGATATAGAATTTTCTGGGTGTGGACAGCAAGGATTAAGGTTAAAAACCAGTAAAATAAAGAAAGAAGAAAAGGAGAATAAGAAGGAAGAAGAGGATAGACGGTTGTACGTGTGAGAAAATCACCAACTCACACTACTTTGATCATCACCAACCAAAGCTCCAACTTTGTACCAAAAGCTGGAAGAAAATCTCAGTCGTATAGGAGAAAACCAGCGTCTTTTTTTTTAATTGATAAACTTTATTGAAAAAATACAAGTCGTGGGCTCTTTTTATAAGTAAGCAAACCCTCCAAAAACTGACCAGCTGTCAGCCCATAAAGTTCTCCCCCGCCCTAAAGTCGTGTGAAGTGAACCTCCCTCATAAAAACTCTATTGCAAGCTACTTACAACTTAACCCAATATAAAAAAGTCTAATACGCAATGTATCATACTTCTAATACTTATTAAAATATGAAGTAATAGAATAACTCTAATAAAAACTCTAAAACAAACTCAAAACTAAATAAATTTCTGCATAAAGTATTGCCATGTATTCCTCCATGCTTCTCCTTGTGCCTCTTCATGCGTGGACCCCACCAAGGCCATGTGTGGGCCCCACTTTGCTCCAATGTCTGCATCACTCACAAATATTTTGCTGCAAATATAATTGTTGATATCCATAATCATCACTAATTGTGGATAGGGGACTTGAGGCTGAGGATGAGCATGGGCAGCGCTTGATGCAGTATAATAGAAAAGATACCAAAATATGATGTAAGATCTTCCCAAAAGCGTCAATAAATGGTTATATTAAAAGTACGGCAGCAAAAAGTTCAATAATTGAATTTTAAAGCAATCAAATAATCACAAAATATGAAAATCAGAGAAAATAAATTTACAGAAAGGGAGTTAGAATGATTTAGAACAAAAAAGGAGGAGAAAAGAATCTAAAAGGGTATCTCTGTAATTTTGGATTGAAAGCCCAAAAATTACCAAAATGCCCTTCTAATGTGTCATAAAATTTTGAAAATTTTAATATAGATTCTGACATGTTCAAGGGTTCTACAATTTAAATTTCATGATATTCGGACAATATTAGTTAGGTCAAATCATGAAATTTCAGAAAACTTAAATCTTCTTTAGTGGAGGTTTATGAAAATAGAAAAGAATCATGGAATTTTTAGGGAGAAGAAGGAGATAGTAGGATAGAAAGAAAGAGAGAAAGAGAAGAAGACACTAAGACAGAGAAAAAAAGATAAGAGATATACTTTAAAGGAGAGAGGGAGTCTGTAATTGCACCTATGGAAGAAGAAGAGAGAGGGGAGCCATGAGTGGCGTTAACCCTTGGAGGAGAAAACTCAAGCCCACGGCCTACTTTGGGAAACCTCTCAATTCACAAACTTTTTCTTAATATTCTTCACTGATTTATTCATGGGGAATGTTGCTTTTAAATAGACTTACAATTTATAAGAAGTAGCAACTTTCTAAATAAAAAACCTACTAAATTTCCTAAACTTGTAGCCTAAGAAATACAAAAATCAAAGACTTACTAAAACATGACCTTCTAAAAACTTAACTACTAAAACAACTAAACTTGTTACACAAGTTTTACCAAACTTAAGACTTTATAAGAAAACATACACTTCTAAAAAACACTATTCATACAACTTTTGATAACCCTTTAGTAATTTGGTTATAACTTTCCCAAATCACCTCGGATTTGCGCAATCTTGGTCTCATTAGAAAAGTAATTGAATGACCTCTCTAACGGCACCAAAATCAAGTCAAAAAGGCAAGTTTTGACCATTGATAATTTGAGCTAAAAGTAAGTGACAGGATTACAACTCACAATAAAAAAAATTAAACTACCCATGGCACTATTAGCCTTAGTACAAAATTAACCCACCCCTTAAACAATTAAAATTCCTGTACATGTCACAAGACTTGAACCTTGCTCTCTTGTGTGGTGGCACATACAAGAGTCGTTTCTTGTTGTCCGCATCATCGTCGTTCAATAGTAAAGGCCCCTCCTCGTAATGCTGGTGTCCACCTCCGTATTGATACTAGCCATATCCTTGGTAGAAGCCTAAGATGAGTAGATGACTGTCTTTGTGTGCCATAGCCTTCATGAGGGTACCAATATACATAGGATGATAGGAAGATGTAAAACTATAGGCACTCCATCCAATTGTGGAAGATGAACCCATTTAGTCATATCGATAGTTGTGACTGGAATGAGCCTTTGCCTCGTCTTCCTTTTTGTCCACCTGATTGTGCCTCGGTTGCTAAAAAGTTTGAAGTGACTGGGCAGAAGTGCAGATGGTCCTAGTCTTGGGTGGCATGATCCCATCTCCATTTTCTTGTGAATGGGCTAAATGGTCTTTGACTCTCTTAACCAACATTATCGCCATCGCTCATCATTGTCCCCACCCACCCCCACTCCTTGTTAGTGATTCTGCTTCCAAGGGTGACTTCATGTACCGACATCATCATCACCACCACTTCTATCTTTTGATCTGGACTGTTGATATGTAGCATGAACTCTGTCCACTCCCATCTCATTTGCAATGCGGGAGGTCAGCCGTCCACCTGTCTCATCCAACACCAGTTCTCCGACCTCTTTCATCCACTTGTACAATGGATCTGCCTCACTCATTGTAGATATGCCAGTCAATAATGGGTCAGTGTAGTCCTCCTTGCTCTAATTCACACTCACATGCTGCATCCTGAGGCGAATGTTGTAGTGGATGAACATGAGCTTCTGCAGATTCTCATGGCCAAGTGTGTTGTGTCTCTTCAAGTGAATGAGATAAAGTGTACTCTGACCTCTCTTGTTCATAACAAGAAGATGCGGTATGTGATAATACTTTTTATGAAAATATTTTTCATGTTGGAGGCATTGTTCCCAAATAACACCCACCATTCAGCCGCAAAATAAAACAACACATACCCTTTTTCAACAACCTTCGTCATGCTTTTGTTCTGCCATGGCTTTAAGCATGATATTGATGCAATGTGCTATGCATGGGTCTAGAAAATGTTATTATTCAAGAGCCTCATTATATTCTCTCCTGCTTTATTGAAGTTGGTTCCGTTGTGTATCACGATTTGTGTGACATTTTTATTTCCCACTTTGCTGATTAGATCAACCATCAGCTTGTAGATTTACTTGTCATCTCTAATGACATTGAATGTGTTGGGTTTGTCTTTAATTTCTAGCCATTAGAGCATATAATGATCTAATGGTAGCAAGAAGTTTGGAAGTTACACAACTTCCTTCAATATGGGGAGTGGTAGATAATTTCCTAACCGAATTGGAAATCTAAATAAATAAATAACTAAAGTTGAAATAACTCTTGTAAAGAGGTTGGGCTTCTTCATGGGTGTGTGTGTGTGTGAGAGTGAGAGAGAGAGAGAGAGAGAGAGAGAGAGAGAGAGAGGGTTTTTGTGTTACACTATCTTGTCCAGATTCCACATTTTCATAGTGAATAAATGTTTGTTTCTCTCTAGTGGATGTAGGCTAAAGCCAAACCACATAATCTCTTTGTTTTGCTTTGGTTTCCTTTTTTTTTTTCTGCTATATTTGTGTGAACTAGAAGATGTTCCAAACACCACAAATTGGCATTAGAGCAGAGGTTGGATGATCCAAGGATTGGTGGTGCACAAGATGACAGTGAGAGGTTTGAACGCCAAGTTTGAGGTGGAGAAATTTGACGGTAAAACTAATTTCTCTTCATGACAAAGAAGAGTGAAAGATATCTTGGTATAGCAAGGGTTAACCAAGGTATTAAATGGTTTCAAAGGATGGATCGAGGTCCCTATCTGGAGTTGACTAGGCGAGTTGACTTGAGAAAGCTATACATGTGCATTGGCTTGACAATTGAGTTGGATGGTGTAAAGACTGAATTGATTCGATGGTGTGTGTAATGGTGGTTCTACAAGGCTAATGGTTGTTTGTGATGATAACAAACGGGTTATGATTCTGGTTAGAGGTGGAGGTGCATTTCAGGCATATGTGGCGCAGAGTTCACCCAAGGATGGCAAGTGCAGGTTTTATCCAGGGTGCTTCCGGAATGTGGGCCAAGATGGAGTGTTATGCACATGTCAGGTTCTATGTCTTGGCAAAAATAAAGGTGGAGCAGGCTACAACGGGGTATCTTCAAGAGGCTAGAAAATAAAGCTAAGTTGAAGATTGTTGGGTTTGTCTTTATTTTTATTTTTTCTGCTATATTTTTGTGAACTAGAGGGTGTTCCAAACACCATAGAATGCTTTAACAGACCTGAGGAACACTGTACTATAGTTGCAAGGTCCCATAAAAGTGATGATTGACTATTCCATAGGATCAATCCAACCATTACACATAGTGGTCACTCCATACACTGGCCTCTGTTTTTTTAGGACCACACTATAATCATCTAGCCCCTTCTTCTTGTGGTCCAAGTACTTCTTCATAACCTCATTAGCAGTGGGTATGTCTACACCCGGCCTGGGCTCTCTCAATCTCATCTATCCAACGCTATTATGACCATTTTTCATGCATGCTGCGCCCAACGTCCTTCACATTTCCCCACATTTGCTTCAGCCTCTTCTTCGAATTTTGAGTGTAACATAACAGGATCCATGGAGATTTGCTCCTCCCTCAAACTGTGTGTAGGTCATGCCTGCATGCTTTGGTTTCCACTGCTTTAATTTTCCGTTTCTCCACCTCCCTTGGAATTGCCATTGCTCTTCAAATTACCACCTTTTAACTACCATCCCTTGTACTGCTCCCTTTTTATGCAAAGAGGGGCTGAAATCAGGCATGGATGAGTTAATCCTAGCAACTGCTGCGCCTTGAGCTCAGTTGCCAGACTTGCTAGGACGGCCTGCAACTCCTACTGCCTTGTCTCACAATCTGATAAATATACCATTCCTTTATCATCATATGAATCACCAACATCTGCTTGACTGGGCCTCTTCAACAATGCCTCTCTGATCTACCTGCCTACCTCCCTTATGAACTTCTGCATTGCAATTTTGACTCCCTATAGGTATTTATTACATTGTGCACGATGGAAAACTTGCCGGCGAGGTGTTGCTTCAATCTAGAGACACCCTTGCTGGTCATTCAATGTGTTTCCAAGCAGACCTAGTTGAATCGGTGAACATAGTTTATCGAGGTTGACTTGGACACAAAAACATCTAACCTTTTTGAGGTTGACTTGAACTTATACGCATGCGCACGCACACACACACACTGAGTTGGAATGTTAGGGGTTAGGATGGTTCATTCTAGATTAAACAGTGGGTGGGCAGGATGGATTATTGGGGCTGCCAAAACCAATTTGATGTGGACTCTTCACCAAGAGGGTGCTTTAGAGATAATTTTGGTCAATTTATTAAGAAAATTTAGAGGAGAGTATTGAAGTTCTGAAATATGGCGAATGTCTACGAAGCTTTGTGAAGTTCTCATGTGATATGAGAATATCAATTAATCGCTCATGAAACTTGGGAAATTCATTGAACTGTTCAGCATCTAAGTTGTTTTTTTGTTTGAATTTTATTTGTTAACAATGCTGCATTGAAACATGGCTTTCAAATGACTTTTGATTAACCCATTGTATTGGTCTAGAGATCTTTTAATTTATTTCATTTTTCAATCTTACAGAAAGTTGTGACATAATGAGGACTTTCTTGTTCTAAAAGTATGTTTTGATTTTAGGGGTCTTCTTCAGTGGCCAACATTGATGAATGGAAATGGAAACTAAGCTTGCTTTTACGTAGCGAGAAAGACCAAGAGATAGTTTCCAGAGATAAAAGAGATAGAAGAGACTATGAGCAGATTTCTAATCTGGCCAAAAGGATGGGGCTTTACAGGTAGAGAGGAACATGAAATACCTCTTTTTTTTAGTCTGATTATTTATTGAAATAATATTGTTCTCCTGATATGCTGTTTGTCACCGATGAAGTGAAATGTATGGCAAAGTGGTGGTTGCAAGCAAAGTTCCTCTTCCCAATTACAGGCCAGATCTCGACGACAAGCGGCCACAAAGAGAGGTACTAATGTTTGGTTATTCTGAACAAACACTTCATTATCTAAGATTCACGTTGAAGTTCAGTTCTTTTTTACGGGCAATGAAATTTGGTGTTCCATCTGACAGGTGGTTATCCCGCTTAGCTTGCAAAGGAGAGTTGAGGGTCTGCTTCAGGAGCATCTTGACAGAATGCAGTTAAGTTCCGGAAAAGTCAGCAAGAATTCAGAAGATGCTAATGTCATTGATCAGATTGAAGATGTGAACCAGGATGAAAACCCAGATTCTTTGCTTGATGGGTCGGTGATGGAAAAGGTTCTTCAGAGGAGGAGTTGGCGAATGCGTAATATGCAGAGAGCTTGGCAGGTGAGAATCATTTACTTTTGTTTTTGGGTGAATGACTTACTGGGTGATGTCTAATTGGCAGTTCACTCAAACAGCAGTTCTGATGCATAGAAACCATATTCCTGTTTTGTTGTTTTTTTCTCCCCCTCCTGGACTATCAATCAATTGAACTTTCAGATGCTACTAACATGGTGTTTTCTTTAGATTTTCTGTGAAATTAATGCAATTGCCAGTTGGAGGATTTAATAACATAACTTTTCCAACTTCTGCTAGCCTACTGTTGGTTTTTATTCTACCTCCTTTTTTTTTTTTCCTTTTTCTTTTTTGGCTTTCAAATCCAGGCTTCTGATTCTGGCTCGTTTGCTAAAATAGTATTGCTGTCAATTTACAGGAATCGCCTGAGGGAAAGAGGATGCTAGACTTTAGGAAATCTCTTCCTGCATACAAGGAGAAGGAGAAACTGCTCTCAGCGATTGCACGGAATCAGGTTTTGTTTTGGAGCTGATATCCTCTTGTAGCAGGATTTTCAGCTGAGTATGTTGGACAACATTTTCTCTTGATAATGGGGCATTTTTAAGGGAAAACTGATTAAAAGTATGCTTTTAAATGATATGTAATGCATTGGGGCCTTTTTGTTATATCTCTATTTGTATTTTTTCTTCATCTTTTTCTTAAACAAAACTTCCATTAGTCATAAAAAAATTGCAAAGTATGATCTTATTGAGATCTCTATTTCACTGTGTTCTAAAATGTGATCTTTTGAATAAACAATTGGTGTATTTGGTGCTCAGGGAAAATGGGTGAGTTCTCAGTCAAATCTTGCTATGACTTTTTCAGTGGGGACCCTCAAGCATCGGGTCCGTGGAAAGAAGTATGGTACAATGGAACTCCCCCAAAGGTCCAATTCTTCATGTGGATGGCGGCTTGGGACAAGATTTCTACTATGGAGATGCTTTGCAAGAAAGGGTTTTTCTTAACTAGTGTCTGTGTCCTATGCTATCAGGATGCGAAATTGTCCTCCCACCTATTTATTCATTGCCCCTTTTCATGGGCGGTTTGGTGCGGGATGGCTAGCGACTTTGATGTTCCATTTATATCTCCTTTGGGCCTTTATGATCTCCTTCTGAGTTGGCGTTTGCAAGCCTTCAATGATCTGGGGAAGAGAATCTGGAAGCTAGTCCTGGAAGTGGTTTGTTGGCCTATGTGGAGAGAGAGAAACAACAGGTTTTTTAGGAGTCATGCTGAGCCGGCATTTCAAGTTTATAGGCGCTCAAAGGAGTTAGTTTTGTTTTGGGCCAGACGTTGTAAAGGTTACTCTGACCTTTTGATAGGGGCTCTCATTAGGGATTGGGCGCATTCTGTCGGCGTCATTCCTTTTTTACTTTTGGTTCTTGGTGTTGGGGTTCTTCCCCTTCGTGGGGATTTCTCATCCCCTTTGTTCCTTGTTTTGTTTATCTTTTTTAGCAATAAAATTCTTTCTTTCATCAAAAAAAAAATTTAAGTGGGTCCTATGGTTTCCAAATCCACCACTAAAATGGATGAACTGTCCAATCATATGCTTAAGATCTTGACAAACTGTGTTGTCCTCATGTTTTGATAGAATTTCCGATATGTCAACATGCCTCTCTTTGCCAATTGAATGGTGAGTATAATCCCTCTCATTTGTTTAGAATGGTGGGATAGTTTTGTCATTGAGCACCCAGTACAGGGAGGATATTGTGTGTGGTAAATCAAGAAAAACTAAGAGATGAATCAAACAGAAATTATTGCTTTTATTTCTTCTCTCCCTACCACTGTTTGTTCCTATTTATAGTTTCTTATGTTCTCATAGGAGTTCTACACTTAGCTATCAAAAGCATTGAAATTTTTGCACAGGTTGACAAGTTCTGTATATCAGGTTCAGAAAAGGGTGGCCAAATTTTGTATATGAAGTAGAAAAGAATAAATGTGGTTGCAGGTGATCATGCAGTATACCTTTTTCTTTTCCCTGCTGGGAATAAAATATTACCCCATGTACGCAGATTAATCTTGGGGTTGAGTGATATTTACGATGAAGATCATGGCATGGGCTTCCATGGACCATGTCTATACCATCTTGGTATGGACATATATGATTATCACATCACAAACCCTTCTTTTTGGACTATCCATGTAAATGTTCCAGCAGGATTTTTGTCTTTACTAATGGCTTAGGTTTCCAAAACTGTCCATAGTATTAGTGATTGATAGGATTCTCACAATAACCCTTTACTCAGATAATCACATTATTGTTTCCGCTGGAGCATTGTGTTTGAAGGACTTAAGTCTTATCAGTTTGCTGCTTGACTGGTGAGTGGTGCCTAGAGATGCTTGAGAACTCTTTGCAACATGGAACTCAATTCCTTTTTGTGACGAAGGACAAATATCATGGATTTTGGTTCCTTTCTCATATGTTGGGGCCTTTGAAAGGAATGAAATAAAAAAAATTTAGATGATAAGGAGTGTGATTTTCCGAGAATGTGTGGGTATACTAGTTCTTTGTTGTTGCATGGGTCCTTGGAAAGAATTCGGAAGACATGGACTGATTAACATTTCGAATTAATTTAAATTCAATTTTATGGGAGAATGAGCATGCTTTATAGCTATATTTTTCTTTTACGCTTCTTGTTGAAGGGAAACCTTTTCTCTAAAATTTGCAAAGGTCATGCTTATAAAGCTGTAATATAAAACTTGATACAACAACAACAGCCTTAATTGAAATTTTTTGTTTCTGATCAGAGTAAATAAATACATAAAAATATTTGTGTTCAAAGTATGGGAGGGGTATACAGTACTATCCTCATTGACAAATGTGTTATTTCTTTTTGGTTAATCCAAGCTGAAAATTTCTCTTACATTTGTGTTTCTTTCAGTCTAGGTCATAGCTTGTTTAGTGGTTAGAGAAGTGTACCTAGTTGATCATTATTAGTGTGACTTGACACTTCCATTATGTATGCTGTTTTTGTTAGGTGCAAACTTGATGCTGAGACATACAGTGCTCTCATCAATGCACATGGTCGAGCTGGTCAATGGCGCTGGGCTATGAATATTATGGATGACATGCTTCGTACAGCTGTGTGTATTTGTACTCTTCTTATTGATCTTAGTGCGTGTGATATGATGTGAGAATTTTCCTTCTTTTTAATAATGGATTCTAATGGTGATTTTTAGGGAAATAATGAAATCATCTTGACATACTAAATACTAGCATTCACAACATCATTACAGTTGGCATAATTTTAGTTTGTTCATTGTCTGGTCATCAATAATATTTTCTTTGATTCTCTTTGGCTGTGGTGGATTCATGATGAGATCTGTAAGTTGAATTCCTGTTCCTGCAACTTAGGTTGATGTAGAAGAATAGAAAGAGAAAGTAGAATAAGAAGAAGGAAGAAAGAGAAGAAGAGAAAAGAATGAGAGAATCGTATAGAGTGCATTCTCTCTCATACGCTGGTGGCATTTATATAAGAGGCAGAATATTATACTATACTGTATGGTATATACTTACTATGGACTCAAATACCCTTACATTTTGTACAGGAATCTCTTATACACTAGTTTTCCCCCTCAAGCTGGAGAATAAATATTCAACATTACTAGCTTGTCAACCAAAGTAGAGAACTGAGCACCACTAAGCCCCTTGGTGAAAATATCTGCCAACTGATCCTTTTTCTGTACAAATGGAGTACATATAAGTCCATCCTTAATGTGATATGTGATGAAATGTCGGTCCACATTTACATGTTTAGTTTTGTCATGCTGAACAGGATCATGTGCAAATGCTAATGGTAGCCTTGTTGTTGCATTAAAGGCTCATAGTTTCTGGAACAAGTAGACCAAGTTCTGCTAGTTACATCCTTAACCATAATAACTTACATATTCCATGAACCATAGCTCTAAATTCCGTTTCAACACTTAATCTAGCAACCACAGATTGCTTCTTACTTCACCAAGTAACAAGATTCTCACCAACAAATATGCAATAACCAAATGTGGATCTACAATCAGAAATGGATCTTGCCTAATCAATAATTATATTGGCTTCCACTTTATGATGCCCATCACTGCCTCCTCATTCACTGCTGTATGCGAAGGTTTTTCTCAGTGAGAAATCTTCAAATAATCATTAAAAAACCCAACTGCAGCTAGGATGATCTCTAAAATGTATCTAAATTTGAGATCTATTGATTCCATAAAAAGCCTACCTTCACTATGGAAGCCATTCGGCTGCTGATGTTAGCCCTAGAATTGCTGATGTCAGCAACAAGAGAAAACTAGTATCTCCACCTTCAATCCTGCTCTGATACCAAACTTGAATGATCAAATCTTCTGCAGTTAGTAAGTAATTAGAAGAAGAGAGAAGTAATCATATGGAGAGTATGTACTTATATCTCATACGGTATTAACTATGTACTTATATCTCAGCTCTACTCTATGGAATTCTATGTTATACAAGCCCAGATACCATATGACATAAATACCCCTAGTACACATATAAAGACATAATTAATAAAATATGAAAAGATGACTAAAATAACCCTAGACATGTGCTGTATGGCCAACACTAAAAAACCCCTAACAACTTATAAAAACATGCAAATACTTCTAAAAATTACAAATAATTCCCTCCCCATCGCCTAAACCTTATTACTTTAATTTCCCCTCTAATAAACTGTTAAAACACATAAAATAAAAACTGAAATTAAGTGGGACAACAAGGCGTCCAATTTCCCATAGACTTAGGCTTTGGCTTCCAAAGAGGGTAGGTTCTCTCAAGCCACTGTAAAGCTGCCACATCACTACGTCTGGGAGAATACTTCTGTCTCTACAGGGATTTGAATTCACAACCTGACATTGCTTTGATACCAAGTTAATAGTGAATTAATCAACTCTCCCAAAACCATAAGGTGTTAGGAGATACACAAATTAATTACTTCAACATGTGATCCTCTTCCTATTATTTGGTTTCTTACTTAAATGTCAGAGGAGGAAAAAGGAGTCTAAAGTAACCCTAGTTTTGAGACAAAGCTGGCCATTCAGTATCTGTTTGCATGCATATATACTGATTTTGTTTTAGCTAAGCCGATTTACGATGTAGTCATCAATGTTGTATGAACTGAAAAAATTGTATATAAGGCATAGTGGTCCATACATGGGTGCTTAATTTTGAGTTGGATGTATGGCTAATATGAAGCATTTCCGTCCCCTTGCCATCCTTTAGTTTCTAATGCTGGAGCATTGGGACCTAGAGATTGTACATTGCTTCTACAAATTATTCTAAAACCTCAAGATATGGATGCAGATCCCTCCGAGTCGGTCAACATACAACAATCTAATTAATGCTTGTGGATCTAGTGGACACTGGAGAGAGGCTCTGAAAGTCTGCAAAAAAATGACAGAAAATGGAGTTGGGCCTGACTTGGTGACTCACAATATTGTTCTATCTGCATACAAAAGTGGGGCTCAGTATGCTAAAGCTTTGTCCTATTATGAACTAATGAAAGGAACACATATTCGTCCAGACACAATCACCCTTAATATAGTCATACATTGCCTGGTAAAGATGGGACAATATGGTAAAGCTGTGGATGTTTTTAACTCAATGCGAGAGAAAAGAGCAGAGTGCCGCCCTGACATTGTAACTTTCACGAGTATCATCCATGCATACTCTCTCTGTGGACAAATTGAGAACTGCAAGGCTGTATTTGACATGATGCTTGCTGAAGGCTTAAAACCCAATATGGTTTCATATAATTCACTTATTGGTGCATATGCCTTGCATGGAATGCATAAAGAGGCCTTTTTGGTTTTTTGTGAAATTAAAAGAACTGGCTTCCGCCCTGATGTTGTTTCATATACTTCTCTACTCAATGCTTATGGTAGATCAGGACAACCGGAAAAGGCAAGGGAAATATTTGACATGATGAAGCGGAACTCATGGAAGCCAAATTTAGTGAGTTACAATGCACTGATTGATGCCTATGGATCTGAAGGACTGTTAGCTGAAGCTGTGGAGGTGCTTCGTGAAATGGAACGCGATGGAGTTCAGCCAAATATTGTCACTATATGCACCCTCCTGGCTGCCTGTGGCCGCTGTGGTCAAACGGTGAAAATTGATTATGTTCTTTCAGCAGCTAAGATGCGAGGCATCAAACTGAACACGGTTGCTTATAACTCGGCTATTGGAAGCTACATGAGTGTAGGGGATTATGAGAAAGCTTTAACGTTATATAGGTCTATGAGAGGAAAGAAAGTCACACCTGATTCTGTTACTTTCAATGTACTGATTAGTGGTTTTTGTAAGATGGCAAAATATGGTGAATCACTGAAATTTGTAGATGAGATGATGGATTTAAAAATTCCTTTGTCTAAGGAGGTGTATTCATCTGCAATATGTGCTTACAGTAAAAAGGCAAGTGCTTTCACAATTTTCAATTTCCTGCAAATTGAGTAACAAGTTTTATGGAGGTTTTCTCTCTTAAATACTTTCCAAAATTTCAGGGCCAACTTGCAGAGGCAGAATCTATGTTCACTATGATGAAGATGGATGGTTGTTGTCCTGATGTCATAACGTATACCACCATGATACATGCATATAATGCAGTAGGTAAGATTGAATGTTATGCTACAGATGTGATCAGACACTGACCAGAATTAAACCCTTATAACATAAGTTTACTTAGGTTTTTATTTTGCAGAGAACTGGGAAAAAGCATGTGCACTGTTTCAAGAAATGGAAATGAATGATATCCAACCAGATTCTATTGCATGCTCATCACTGATGAAAGCTTTTAACAGAGGATGCCAACCAGCCCGGGTTCTTCTTCTAGCAAAGATGATGGAGGAGAAAAAAATCCCTTTTACTGATGCTACTTTCTTTGAGATGATATCAGCCTGCAGCATGTAAGGTTTATGCTTGCATTCTTTGTTAAGTATATGATGTTTACTTCAAATAGTCAAGCTATAGAGAAATTTGAATCGCATTTTTATTTCTTAAATTTGAATCACCATTTTTATTTGTTTGGCCTTTTTTTTTAATTTTCTTATTTCCTTTTTTGTGATTTATGCTAGATTTTGTACATTTCTAGGCAGAACCATCCATAATGACACTGGTATATATATATATATGAAGATTGAAGAGCGAACATGACATAAATTTAAAAGACATTAGTCAAATTCTCAAATGTATCTTCCATGCCTGTTATAGTTGTGACTTCTTTTCCTAGGATGCTACATCCTTTATGAAATCTAAATATGAAAGACTTTAAGCAAGAGGGTATTGTATAAAAGCTTTCATGTCTTTTTTTAAAGTGCGTCTGGTTGCATTGATATGCTTAAATTAAGGGTTGCTGGGTAAGCTGGGGTTTGGGTGGATCTGTATATGGAATCATACTATAAGAACATTTATAATCCTAATTTCTTACATGATTCCTACATGTCTTGGGACTTTCTTGACAATTTTTTTTTTTTTGGATAATTAACTACTTTATTAATAAAGAATGAAAGAATAGTTACACAAAATTAAAAGAAATGCAAAAACCAGCAATTCAGCAACCCAACATAATTACTATAAGATATCGACCGGCATATCATCCCCACAGTAAAGAAGAATAGCTCCACCCCCCAGTTGCCAGCTTGTTAGCAAGGGCATTTTGATCTCTAGGGATATGAGAGAAAGTTGTGCCTAAAGCTAGCGAAAGATCCCTAATTTCATTCAACAAAATGACAATTCTTCCATGAGCCATTTCCTTTGTCCATCCCCCAACCAATGATGGCAGCCGAATCCCCCCCCCCCCCACAAAACACCCCAACAACCCTATATTTCTCATCTCCCAAAGACCCATAAGAAGACCCATAGATTCATCTTTGATCAAATCACAGACGCCCAAAGGTCTACAACCAACATGAACAATGGCACTCGTACTATCCTTTATAACAAACCCAAAACCTGCTGGTCCTGGATTTCCTTTAGAGGCACCATCAAAATTTAATTATGTGCAGCTGGCTCTTGGAGCACTCCATTGCAAGGGCAACCTTTTCCCCGAGTTAGGGGATGAGGATATGGAAGTGACCGAATCCCGTGTAAACGTTGAGAATGAAAGACCTTCAAATTCCTTTATGACAACGCACCCCCCACTTCTCTAATGATTGAATCAATTAACTCATTGGCATCTCTATTCTTTCCTTTAAAAATTTTGTTGTTTTGCTCCTTCTGAATCCCCCATATGACCATGTGGAGTAAGAACCTCCAAAATAGTTTGGCATGATCGCATGGTCCATTGCTGTTCCATTGCTCAATACGATGGATCATTTCCTCTGGCATTACCCATGGTTGATTCAGTTTTGAGAGAAAATAGGACCATCCTTTGCTTGAATATCCACAATGAATGAAAATATGCTTTGAAGATTCACACTCTTGTTTGCAAAGAATACACCATTGGGGACTAAGAGACATAAGGGGAGACATAAGGGGCCTACGTCGCTGGAGCATGTCTATTGTATTAGCACGGTTGAGGGCCACAATCCACACGAATGCTTTCACCATGGGAGGGTGGGGAGGTTTCCAAATTCTAATAGAAGGGAAGGAATTAGGACTCGAGTTTGAAACTAAGGCTGAAAAGAAAGACTTTGATGAGAATTTCCCTGAAGACTCAAAAGACCCAAATCTTTCTATCTGGCACTAAGATTGAAAGATAGACTTCATTAACATGAGAGGAAAATGCTTGAAAAAGAAGAATGATAAGTTTCCAATACAAAGACATAGATGAGGAGGGTCTGGACAAGCAATCCCATCCGTTTGGATCCATTCCATATTTACTGAGAATTATGGAGTGCCATAAACTACCCTAGTAGAGTCTCCAAAGCCATTTCCCGAGAAGCACCACATTCCTTGCTTTGAGGTTGCCCATCCCTAAACCTCCATTAGACTTAGGCTTACAAACATCAGCCCATTTTACAAGGTTGTCCTTCCCCTCATTTGCACCTTCCCATAAGAAGTCCCTTTGTAGTTTTTCCAACTTTAGCGCGATCTTTGTAGGCATTCGTGACATATAGTAAATGGGTATGTTTGACAAAACTGCCTTTATTAGAGTGATTCTACCCCCCAAAGAGATATAATTTTTTTTTCCATCCCGCCAACTTTTTTTGAACCCTTTCCACCATCGGGTCCCAAAACGTTATAGATTTAGGAGCATCGCCCAGAGGAAAACCTAAGTATTTTAGAGGCCAAGCCTCTACTTTACAACCCATAATTTCTACAAACCCCTCTAACACTAGATCCTCCACTTTAATGCCATCAATACTTGATTTTACAAAGTTGACCTTTAGCCCAGAATTGTCTAAAAAATCATTAGAAGGAATCTTAGGTTCCAAACATATTCCTCTTCCGCTTTGATGAAACAAATAGTATTGTCTGCAAATTTAAGATGTGAGATAGACACCTCATCATGTCCCACAGAGAATCCCTCAATAAGAGAACACTCTTGGGCTCTACCCATTAAGGCACTAAACGCATCCTCAACTAGGGCTCTCAACGAGCCGAGCTAGCTCGGAGCTTGGCTCGTCATGAGCCAAGCCTGAGCCTACACTTGAGCTCGTTTGCAAGTGTTTGGGTTCAAAAAAGTGTTCATGTGTCAAAAAAGAGATCAAATTAAAAACTACATCACGTGTCAATCAAAGAAACACCTACATAGGCTTGTGTCAACACAGACAATCAATCTCCATATATATATATAGATAGGAAAGGATGTTTTGTCCAGAACACCATATGATGGCCTGTACGATACTATCAACTTCAGGCCAGGTGCGTACTGTGGTAAGGGAAAGGAAAGCATTATAAAAATAATAAAGGAATATGTTATTAATAAATAAAAAATAATAATAAAAACCTTTTAGTCACCATAAAGTCTTGTTGACTAGACCCCATTTCATTTACCGTGAGTACTTCAATCTCCATTTTAGTATTTTTTGTTGTCTTTTTCATCTTCCCCATTCCCAAGCCCACAACTCCCCCATTTCACTTATGTGTTTTCATTTTCCACATTCCCAACCCCATGACACCTTCCCCATTCTCACCACCCTCATGACACCTTCCGCATTCTCACCGCCCGCACTCCTGATCGGTGTGGCGTGACTCATTCTCACCTCCCACACTCATGATCGGTGTGGCGTGACTCATTGACTTGCTTCACATCAATGAGGTCTCCTAAGTCATAACTCCACTCGGCCACTCTCACCGACATGACATCAACTCCGCATTCACTAGTGCCTACCACTCATAGTTCATGATTCCAAATTTTCCCTTATCGAACAACAATAAAAATTTTCAGGCTAGTTATATTTTACTCTATAGTCTCTTTTCTCTCTATATCTAAAAGAAGCATAATGAGATTTATGAATTAGAGCCTTAGGAATTTTAAGGTTTTCCCCAAATTTTTCTTGGCAATGGCAAAAAATCAACCTCATTCAGTCAACACTCTCAAATGGCAAAGATATATTTCTCCTTTGATCGAGATTGAGGTTCCTCATTTTTTCTTCATTTTTATTAGGTATTCTGGTAAGCTTAAGGTTCTCTATTGTTTTTGCAACCATGAGCTATTTGGACCCATCTCAAGCTTTGGATATGAAACTGGCAAGCCGAGCTGAGCCGAGCCGAACTTTTACCGATCCCATCTAAACGAGCCCAAGTTCAACACCTCAGGCTCATCATGAGCCTGAGCCCATTCCTTATGTGACGAGTTTGAGCTGAGTAGGGCAAAGCTCGGCTCAGCTCAGCTTTGACACCCCTATCCTCAACCAGAGTGAAAATAAAAAGAGAGAGAAGGTCACCTTGTTTCAATCCCCTGGAAGAGCCAAAGAACAAGAACCCTTTTGATGAACCATTCAAGATAATTGAGAAATGTAGATTATCCAAGCAGCCCAACATCCATTGAATCCATTTCGCTCCAAATCCTTTCTTCCTAAGAACCCATCGAAGGAATTCCCAATCCACCCTATCATAGGCCTTCTCAAGATCAATTTTGCAAACCAAACCAGGATCTTTCATTTTTTTTCCTCCAATCCACATATTCATTAGCTATAAGAATCTAATCTGTGATTTGTCTTCCCTTACAAACGCACCTTGAGTGCTAGATGCAATTTTATTCATCACTCCCCTTAGCCTTTGTGACAGAACTTTTGTAACGATTTTATATAGACTACACACTAGGCTAATAGGTTGAAAATCTGAAAACTCCAACACTTCCTCCTTTGGAATTAGGACAAAAGTGGCATTAACACCCTTGTTGATGGTACCTCGATCATAAAATTCATCAAACATTTTTAACAAACCCTCTTTCGCTATATCCCAACATCCCTGATAAAATAACATAGAGAAACCATCCGGCCCTAGAGAAAGTAACACAGTTGTGAAAATTAAATGTTGAAGTTAATAGAGAGCCATGTCCATAACATGCAATTGGTTTGTATGGATAACATTGTTTCATACAAATCTAAATATTCAGTACATCTTTTCTTGCTTGTATGTATGTAGATAGGGTGAATTTTTGTGTGGTGGTGCTTGATGTGTTAGGGTTTCAAGTAAAAGAAGAAGAGCAAGAGGAAGAAGAGGGAAAATTGGGGAGAAATACACATGGAGAGAATAACCTATTCTCACATTCATTTTCATTTTCATTTTCATATATTATAAGAGAAGGATACAAGTATACATGAGAGGAATGTACCTATTTACAAGTATGCCCTTTTACAATACTAAGGACACATGTACCCTTACACAAGGTTCAAAATTTTGATTTTAATGAACATGTCACCCAAGGGAGTTATGGAAATTTTGGGAAAATTTCAATGTTTCGTTTCAAAATATTGGAAAATTTATGGAACTATTAAAAAACTATTAAGAAAAATGTGAAAACTTTCAAGAAACTATAGTTAATGTTAAAATAAGTATAATCACACACCTATGAATGAAAAAACTATAAAACATATATGTATAAAAAGCAAAAGATTAATAGGGCACTAGCTTAGGTGCCGCTGATATTATAGAATTATTTTTATGTATGCATATTTTAAGTTATAATAATTTTCTTTCGTATATTTTTGTTTTGACCTTCAAAATTTGTCTGAAATTTCAGCAAAATTTTCTATCATGCTTTTACTCCAAAGAATTGGAGTGGAGTTGTTATTTTAACTCTAGAATCAACTGAAAAAAACTATAGTAAAATAGTTTAGCTTAGACAAATTTATTCCAACCAAAGTATATATATCAACAAAATTTTGTTAATCTTCCGCTAATATTGACAAAACTTCATTGAAATTTCACAGATTTTGGAATTATTATATTTCCTTGGTATTTCATTTTGCTGCCTCTGAATGTGGGGAAATTTCATTCACCAGATCACAGAGATTGGGGATGTTCCATCTGGTGCAATTACTGGCTGGTGAATTTGTCAATCACATCGTCAAAACTACATAGAGCATCAAGGGGGAGAGCTTTCAGACTCATTCAACTACTTAAGACAGAGCTAAAAACAAGATAGGGATATTACTAATTTAGCGTTTCTTCGGGGAGGACCCCCGGACTCCCCTATATCAGTGCTTGTTTTAGCTAGCTTGTTTCCACAAACTTTCCCTCTCTCACTGCAGTTCTCTATACTGTTTTTTGCTGCTAGTTAGGGTACCCAGGTGGTGAATCAGAGCTGGTAGCTGGCCCTCGCTCCGGGGGGCGCTACCAGTCTCTAGTTGGGTTACAGTCCCTGTACATCTGAAATTAGTGTTGTATACCTCTTTTTCCTAGTCCTTCGGCTTAGATAAAAAGAGTCATAGATCCCAATAGTTGATAATAAATTTCACTGAAATTTTGAACCATGCCCTTACATGAATGTACCCATATACTACAAGACTCCCCCTTAAGCTGTTATGTCGATATTATGCATACCAATCTTGCTAACAAGTTAACTGGGATCGCATAGCCCTTTAGTAAACAAGCTCACTAATTGGTCTCCTGTATTAACAAGGGGAATGCATATCTGCCCCGTCTGTAGCATATCCTTGTTGAAGTGTCGATCAACCTCAATAAGTTTGGTTTCAACATGCTAGACAAGATTGTGAGTAGTGCTAATTGTGGCTTTACTATCTCAATACAAGGTTATTGGACCTTGGGAATTAAATCCTAATTCTCTCAGAACACCACAAATCTATAAGATCTCGCAAATACCATGTGTCATAGCTTGAAATTCAGATTTTGCACGTGATCTGGCTACAGTAAGCTACTTCTTGCTATGCCATGTGACAAGATTACCTCCCGCAAAGGTATAGTATCTAAACTGGATCTCCTATCAGTTATCAGTCCTATCCAATAAGCATCTGTAAAGGCTTCAATTAGGAGATCATTATGCTTGACATAGATTCAAATAACGAACAATGCGGTATGCTGCCCCAAGATGCTTTGTAGTGGGGCATGCATAAATTGACTAACAACTCTAACATATGAGATATCCCACCAATCTCTGATATTGACCTATGTCAATAGTTGGCTGCCTTCGTCAGCTTGGAGGCGATGGTTTGACTCAATAGGTGTCTCACAAGGTTTGCAACCCAACACTCTAGAGTCTTAGAGGAGATCTAGTAAATATGTACGTTGTGACAATAAACCCTTCTTGGACCTACCAGCTTCAATGTCAAGAAGGTATTTTAGATGTCCAAGGTCTTTAATCTCAAACTCCTTACTCAAGAAACTCTTTAAATGATGGATCTCATGTTGGTCATTGCTTGTGACTACAATGTCATTCACGTATACAATGAGAGCTATCACCTTCCCCTTTTTATGCTTGAGAAAGAGGGTGTGATCAACATCATCAGCTTGGCATTGCTTATACACATCCTTGAGCATGACACTCAAAAATCTCTCAAACCATGTTCTAGGGGACTACTTGAGACCATATAAAGCTTTCATAAGGTGGCATACTTTTCCTTTTCTAGTTGAATACTGAAAACCCAGAGGCAATCTCATGTAGACGTCTTCTTCAAGGTTGTCATGAAGAAAAGCATTCTTAACACCAAGCTGAAGCAACGTCGGCCTTGGTTAGCTACAATCGATATTAATATGCGTATGGAATTCATCATTGCCACAGGGGCAAAGTTCTCTTGATAATCTATCCCATATGTGTGAGTGTACTTCTTGATTACTACTAATCTAGCCTTAAACCTTTCAACTTGACAGAAAACACCCATCCATAACTTATGGGTTCCTTTCCATTAGGAAGGTCAATAACTTTCTGAGTACTGTTCATTTTCAAAGCCTTTGGGGTTGTGAAAGAGCTTGAGATTGTAATGCCTCGAAATCCCGTTCCTTAAACAAGACTATGGAGTGTTAATCTTATTTTTTACACATGTTCAAGACCCTTCATAGTGGAACATTATTAAAGGACTTTGTAAATTTTTTCAATTTTCTTACACAATCATTACGCATTTGCGGGCACTTTTCTCACAATGATATTGTATCAGAATCACACATCTAATCTCACAGCAGTATAGTGGAAGGAATCTAAACCTTATTCATATCCAAGTCCTCAATATTTCAAATATTAATTCCCATAAACCATGCTAAAATAAAATCCAAGCTCAAGAGTTCATAAACTTAAAGCAAATTAACATCTCCCTTATAGGGGTCCATGTAAAACTAAAACTGAAATAAATACTACTAACTAAACAATTAAGACTAAACAAGAAACATAATCTAAATCCTCAAATGAAAGCTTCTCATCCCATATTATGTCTTCTTTACCTTCATTGGACAATGCCTGTAAAACTTGCTAATCTAAAAAATAATGCACATGGGTCAGTTTATGGCTCGCAAATAATAATACAAAATACACTGGAATATGGCCAAGACTGAGCACAAATTTTTTTGTAAAACTTTTTCTTTTCAAAACATTTTTCTGAAATATACTTTGCTAAAAACTAAACTTAACATTTTAAAACAAAACTTACATTCAATTATAAAAATCAAAGCTTCCACATGCAGATGCTTACAGAACAAACATAACTTATCTTATATTTATTCTTTTATTTCATACAAATACACATTGTCATAGACAAGCCTTAGTTTATACCTAAGGTTCACATACTTTTCTTACTTTTCCTAATTTTTAAATTTTCTTTTTCATCCATATGCTTATAATCACTCAAAACTTTCTTTTTACATGAAATCCTTAAAGGATCTTCAAATACTTAAGACTTATTCAAGAGTTCCAAATTTTCTCACATTCTAAGTTCTTTCACACTTAGGGTCTAACTTTCATAAACATAACATATCACTCTTAACCCATATTGGGTTTTTATCTTCCACATATATGACCCAGGTTATCGAATTCCTACTACATAGTGTCATCACAAGCCCACATATCAACCTGTAGGCAGGTTATTAGAAGCCCACATATAAGCCCGTAGGCAGGTTATCAAAAGCCCACATACAAACTTGTATGCAAGTTATCACAAACTTATATACCAACCTGTAGGCAGGTTATCATAAACACATGGGTATTCATTCTTTAAACCTTTTTGGGTCTTAACACAATCACATCACATCTCACATACACAAGCCTACATTTAAACCTGTTGGGCAGGTTCTTCACATCACATACTTTACATCACTTTCATATTGGTCATTAAGACCTTTATACTTCAATCCATAAGGATTTTATCAACTGAACTTATACACATGTTTTTCTTCTAAGTATAATTCATTTTCTTATGTTCAAACTATAGAACTTCACATTATTCTAACCATCAAGGGCTTTCTACATAATCACATGCATAACACGTCGCAAACATATCATAAAATTTATCAAATCACAATCTATCACATATCTTCACAAAGGTATGCATGAATGCATGTCTTACTTTCTAACAAAACTGATTTTTCAAAATCTTTTTCTTTTCATTTCAAAACTTATGTTTTCTTTTGTAAAAACACATAGTAAACACATGCTGAAATCATTTGCAAAATAGAGAATTTGCTTGGCCCATCTAAGCACATCTAAAAATATTTTTTTTTCAAAAGTCATAAGATAACATGAATGCTGCTGATGTTTGCAGAAAATTATGTATGGTATGGTGTATTTTCTTCAAAACTTGAAGGAACTAAATATAGATTTTTATAACTATTAATCAAAATATGTCCAACATATAACTTTAAGTATTAAATTAAAATCATGCATCAAACATGAAGAAATAATGAATAGTTTACAACACTTGTATAATATAAGACCTATGCAGCCAAACACAAACTTTCAAAAATTTGTGTTTTTTAAGAACTTATGGGAAAACGATTATAACTTTCTCTAGAAAACTCCCATTTAGTGACCGTTTGTGGTATTTGGAAAGTAGATTTCAAGAGCTTTCCAATGATATATAGTTTGCTGGCTAATTCGTTCGGAGTTGCTACAGGTTTAACTTTAAAGTTACCTTAATTCTATTGATTCAGACCATAGCCGTTAGCTTCGACACCTAGTTGAAAAAATATCATAACTTCTTCTTGGAAACTCAAAATTACATACCATTTGATGCATTGGAAAGTAGATTCATAGACATTTCCAATGATATAAATTTTTTCTCACTAATTCTTCCTAGGTTTGCACAGGTTTGCCTCTAATGTTGAACAAGTTCACAGGTCATTCAATATGAACTCAAATTATACTGTGTTTGTGTAATCCAGGTGTGGGTTCTCACAGGAGATACTCTATAGGGGATAGAAACATAAGAAAATGAGGTGGAAAAATCTCTAAACATAGGAGACAAAGAATTGTAGTATACATAGTTAGCATTGGAATGTTTAGTACAAGAATGAGTACCCTTCCTAATATAGGAAGGTTAGAATCAATAGAAATAGGAGGACGAAAACTTGAAGTAGAGATGGGTTGGAGAGGCTCATGAGATTTAGTGGCAGGAGTAATTGTACTTTTTCTCTAAACAAAAACCTCTGAGAAGTCTTTCACCCATGCATTGTGGTGGTGGTTGCCACTGGATCCTTTCTCCCTTTAGGCCACTACTGTTTACTGCTCCCCCTGACTACAGTCTTCCATAGACTGGTGGCCACCATCAATGTCAAAGAGGTATGGACGAACAGGTAAGGGATGGCTCTCCCTAGTGTAGAGGTTGAATTTAGATTTGTTGCTCATAGGATTTGATCCTACTTGCATTCAACCTTTCAAAACATAAAAATCTTGCCGTAGATAAAAATCTAGTGACCTTTCTTTAGTTTCTTACATCTATCCTTAATCTTAAATCTTACACACCAACCATCTTTTAAACCTTTACCTACAACCCTATTTTTGTGAAAATTTATAGCAACTTTCACCGTCCTTGTTAAACCCTCGATCATTCATAATACTTGAAGGGGGAGATCAGAATTTTCCTTAGTCAATCCCAATCCCTTCCGTTGAGCCCTAAATCTAAATTACCTAAACATTGCAATTTAACCCAATATCCCTTATCCATGATGGTTTTAGATATTAGGACTAAATTTGTTTTCCCTTTCGAGAAGACAATCAAGGCTCTGATAAGTGATAGGTATGAGGAGAACATGATTTCCCAAGTTTGTTGAGAAGATTTTGTAGATTGATTATATGTGAATATTATGGAGAGGGTTTTGTTATTCAATTCAAATAAGGAGTTTCTTTGATGGTGCTAATTGCAAACTTGTTCTATTGGAAGATTGCAAGGTGATTCTGTGAAAGTAATGGATTGATGAAAGGCTTTTTATGATGAGGAGAAAAAATATATACAAAATCTTTAATTGTAGGTCATGTTATGGACTTAGAGTAAAGCCACTTTAGCTTAATCCTATGGGGCAATCAGATTTGGAAGAGAGGAAACAAGAAGATATTGTCAAAGAAATTATTGATTTGCCTAGTCTATCTCCACCAGTTCAAACTCAAAGTTTGAATGAACAAAAGTATGCCTTGGACAAGCTAGTTTTGAAAGAGCCAATGCAGCAGAATGATAAAGTTTACACTTCTCTATTGAATGAGATGAAAGAATCCATTGTAGAACAGCCCATTGATGTGCCCAACTAAGTTACTGACTTGTAGTTTGATTTTCCTAATATGATTAGTTGATCACAGATGAATTTCCTGGAGAAACATACTTTGAAGTTTTTCTAAGACAAGATGACAAAGTCAGTTGTTCGGAAAAAGATCACCATCAGAAATTTCATTCCATACGTAGTACATTGTTATGCGCTTGAAGACATTCAATGGTGTTGACCATTCATCAGTATAAAAATCAAGATCAAGTTTTTTAAAACTAGGGAGAATGATGCGGGATAACATTAATTAGAAAGAAATGCTTTTATGTTTCTTGTTTACATGGTTTTTTGGCAGCCAAGGATACTTTTTCTATTTTCATATATTAGATGGGGGGTTTGACCATTAGATTTCCATCCTATGGTCTTTTTTTAGTGTCTTTAAAACTTCCATAGCTTTTGGTTTAAGTTGGTAGGGAATTATAAAGGTTTTTACTCACTTCTCTATGCAGGGTTAGGATTGTAAAGTTTTCTAGAGCTAGATGCCCCCTTCTTTAGGAACATATAAATACTACTTAAAATCTCAATTTCTGGGAGGAACAAATGAATGAATATTGAGTATTGGCTGTTATTGCTATTTGGTTGAGTGATTCTCAAACCCTAGGAGTGATTCTAGGTCTTTCTCTTTTTCTTTTCTCTATCTTTTTCTATAATTTTTCAATTGCTCCATTGGTGCATTCAATTGAATGGTGCTCAATATTTGATGATTGAAGATTTACACAATCTTGTGTGGACTGATTAACTGTCACGCTCCGAACCCAGACCAATGTAAACTTGACAATGAACTGGATTTGGGCCGTGACATCGATACTTTTTTCCTCATATAACATTTCATATCAATGTTGTCATTTTATAATTCTCTTTTTACCTTTTCAATCACTTAGATCTCATTGAATCTCTTTTATAAAACATAGCATAGCGGAAGCATAGACATTCGTATATGAATCCTTTCAATTATTTAACCATAAGCATAACAGAAGTATATTCATATCACATTCCATTTCCCTATCTATATAATGGAAGCCAAATTTTCATTCCATAACCAATACAATCAAAATGTCTATTACAATATATTTTTATTCAAAGTACCATATGAGTTCACTAAACCATTGAGAAGTACAATGCTCTCTTAAAATACAAAACGTCCTGTCAAGTTCCATATCTTTATACTAGGTACTCCCTTATTACCTTTCTTCCTTAGCAATTCTTTTAATCTGGTTCAATGTTTCTCATCTGATGATGGCTGTCCATTTTTGGGTGAGCTTGATAAGCTTAATAAACATACATAAAAATCATACCAAATAGAAGTCCAGACATATGGTGTGCAATAACAAAGTATAGCTTACATGTGAGCATTTCATATTCTAAACATAGACAATAATTCAAAAGGTCAATATATGCTAACAATAATATTTCGGTTCATGGATGATAGTTACAAATATGAGTAAAAAACTATGAACCATGGGGTAGTAAAGAGTAAATGATCAAATAAGTATAACAATTTCACATTTTCTTGTTAACATAACGTGAATCAATGGTTTAATAATTTTATTCGATCTTTTTATATAGTTCTAAATCACTTTTGATCAATTAGTTTATATATTCTTAGATGTATCAATGCTAGTTCACAATTTACCATGATATTGTCATCGATGGTAGGACCCAAATTAATGTTCAAATGATTCGATGATTCAATAGAGTGAATAATATTTACCATTGTTGTGACCCAATAAAAGGTCTCAAAATGATGTTCAGAGAATTCAATAAGGCAAATGGAATGACAATTTACCATTGTTGTGACCCAATGGTAGGTTCCAAAGCAATATTATAAGAAATTTAATGATTTGATTATCTTCAAAACAATGTTCAAAGAGTTCAATATAATAAACAATTTCCACATTGTTGCAAACCAATGGAAGATTTCATATAATTTACCATTATAGTGACTCAATGGCAGATCTGATATAATATTCCATTGTAGCGACCCTATGGAAGGTCCCGTATTACCCCTTGTAGTGACCTAAGGGTAGGTCCTAGATGATTTATCATTACAGCGACCCAATGGCAAGTCCCGTATTACCCCTTGTAGCAATTGAAGGATATGTCCCAAATAGTTCAATAAGATTCAATGGATTCAGTACAATAATCATATGAGATGGATAAGACGATATCAATATGCCAATAAAGAAACTTTTATGAAATGAGGAAAGAAGACCAAGATTTAATAATAACTCGATTTTTCTCAATACAAGGAGTACAATCTAGGACCATTCTATTAATTCAATGAGTTTTCAAAAAATGTTTGTATTTCATCATGTTAGTTATATTCAAATCGAGTCAAAACAAAGTATTCACATTATATTCGATCCATATAAGCAATTATAGTTCGATCTTAGTCATAAATCAATCAATAATCGTAAGTCTCAAGTCATAAGGTGATTCTATATGTTCTATTCAATTATTCAATATTCATATGTTTGAATCATATTTCTTTAACTAAATTATAGGAATTTAGAATTTCATAGTTCAAATGATTTTCTATTACATAAAATCTTTAATTAGTTCAAAGGAATCGAAATTATCCATCATTTAGTCATTTTTCATAATTTTCGTGTTAAATTAGACTTCAAATTGCATTTAGATTTAATGATATTCATTTTTTTCATGTTCAATTTCAATGTAGATCAAATGATTTCACATATTCTTGTGGAACTCAAATGAAATTCGCATAGATTTTTCATGTTTTAGTTCAAAATAGATGATTCATGGAGATTCATTTCAATACAATTATAGATCTATGCCAATTACATATTTAAACATGAGAATTCCAAGAAAACTTTATGAATCCATCAATAAAATTGAAGATGAGAATTTTTTTTTTCATGGATTCAAACAATTGATGAGTTTAACAATGAATCTTCAATAACAAATGGTTGATCTATCAAATTTGAAACAAAATTGAGAAGAGAGAAAATGTACAGTTCACAAGTATACTTACAATCAAATAATAAAGAAGAGGGAAATGTGTATAATCTATATGCATTCTTACAAGGTAGCAAATCCATTAACAGTGGAGGAAAGGAAAAATATATAATTCACGTGTATACTTATAATAATGTTTTCTTTTTAGATCCCCTTTCTCTCTCTAAATTTCTCCTCTAAATCACCTTCAAATCTTAGATTTCTGCAATATTTATGATGATTTACCATGAGAATCATGAATTATCAAATAAATTTCTAAAACATAGTTCAATCCACCATGGATGAGTAGAAACTTGCAAATTGGGAGTTCTTCCTCATTTCTCGCAAAATCATTTTTCTCTTCTCCTTTCTTCCTTTCTTTTGTTTTAGATTCAAATGAGGTGTATTTTAGGTATACATTTAATCATCTAAGGTCTTCATAAGTTTCTAGTCTTCATCGCATGTTCAACACGTCATTGGGCAGAAAAACACAATTTGCACATTTTTACGAAATTTTCCAGAATTTCCAGCCGAAGACCAGTCAGGATCAGGATGACTGGTCTTGGTCCTATGACAAGCTAGGACCTGTCCTGGGGTTAGGATGACCGGTCCTAGGTACTATAACTGGTCATAAAATCGGCATAACCGATCAAGTAGAAGGTGCTTTTGGTTAAAGGGTGCTGTTATATAGCATGACCGGTCTTGAGGTAATGAAGAATGTCACTTTTCTGCCTTTTCTTCTTTAGACACTGATGCAGGAGCATTCTATGCAAAGAAGAAGAAATTGGATGACATGGATAGTCCTCTTTGTTAATTCTAGTAGAATAGTTTATTTTCCTATTATTTATTTATTTTAGAAGTGTTAATTAGTGGTTATTTTGTAATACCAATAGTTCCATGGTTAGTTTAGTGTTTTGGGGCTTTTAGTTGTAATCCCGTTTTTCTCTTTTGACCTAGTTTTTCTATGGCCAAAACTTGACTTTTTGACTTGATTTTAGTGTTTTTAGATGAGTTATTCAGTTACCTTTCTAATGAGACCAAAATTGACCAAATTACTAAGGGGTGGTCACTAAAAACGGGAACAGTGTTTTTTTAGTAAAGACAAGTTTATGTATTTTTAAATTTTAGAAAACTTGGCTAGTAAGTTTAGGATTTTAAGAAGTTTTGTGGAGAATATTTTAGGAGATTATTTAAGATCTTATGGGGCTTAATAACTTGGCCAACAAGCCAAATATTGTGTCAACTAAGATTCTTTTTTTTTCTTCTTTAGAAGTCTTTTTTACTTGGCAAGTTTATTTTGTTAGAAGATCTAGAATCTTGGATTTTATTTTATTTTATTCTCCATGTAATTCCTATTTAAAGGCCACATTAGATCAATAAAAAACAGTTGAAGATGATTATTTGAAAAGAAAACACATGTGTGTTGAAATGGGTGTGGTATCCCAAGTTTTCTCTC
>JAOXJP010000016.1:2851093-2866581 GCA_025762735.1 Platanus orientalis
AGGTTAGGGTATCACCATTCGGTTTGGGTTACACGAAGGTTATCTTAGGTATTTAAAAATATTTTTTTAACATTAAAAATATTATTTATAACAATGGGCATCATGGTAAAATCACATCCAAGCTAACTTATATAACCAAAATATTCTTACAGGGTTTTTTTTAATTATTGATAATCGAGGGGGAGACTATACATTTTCAGACAGTTCAAGGGACATTATGTGATTAAGTGGGGCATGGTTCAAAAACTTGGATTGTTGGATCAAATCGTTTAGGCCCAAATCTGATATGGGATCGAATTGGATTGTGGATAGGTGATCCAAGTGTGGATTGTTCGGTCTGAATCCAATCCAATGCCAAAAAATCTAGAAAAAAAAACCATATATATTCTTATAATACTTTCTATAAAAGTTTTAAAAAAAAAAACATAATTTTTAAGTATGTTAGGTGCATCATACATAAATAAACATTTTTATTGTGTTACGACTCTTGAGCATGTATATAAAGATTAAAGATCAAAATTGTATATTTTATAAACAAACATCCAATATGATTATTTGTAGTGCATAAAAACTAAACCATATACAGTAACATATAAATTATGTTGAACATAATTATAGGCATGGTAAATGCATTATACATGTATAAGTTCAAGATTTTGAGGCTCGTATCAGTTCAAGATTGTAGTTTACGGGCTTGAGTGATGAACAAAGTTTTTCTTCAACGCAACAGCTATATACCCATTTTCCTAATGGTACTCTTCTCCATTAACAAAATCCGAACAATTTGGTCGGATTTTGTCATAGGTATAAAAATCGTAAAGGAAAATGCTTTGGAAAAGGCGGAGCTAATCCTAACCACTTTTCTAAGACATCCAAACAAGGGTCCCTTTGGAAAATTGAACGGTTTTCCAAACTTCACTTCACTTCACTTACCTATATTTCTACTTGTAACCAAGCATAAACACGGTGTGAGATCGTCTTCACCCTAAATTGTAAGTCACCCTTTTCAAGCTTTTCTTCAATGGTCTCGTGATGAAATCTTGTTTAGGATTCGTCTTCATAACTTAGCTCTTAGCTAATATATTTTATTATAGATTTCTATCAAGATCTCATCCTCTCATCTTGTTTGAGCACCTCTGCAATCATGCTATTTGAAAGAGGAGAAACTGGAACACAAAGATGGAAATCCAATAACACAAAATCAAATATAAAATATTCTCAAACCCCTATCTTCAAAATTCATCATGCTTCAAAGCAAAAAACACTATATCTCCCTTCCTCGATTTCTTGTCACAACTCTTAGCAAAAAAATAAAAAAGAAGAGAAATCTCTGCAATAAAAAACAATCAAGAGTTGAGATATGCGAGCACAAAGAAAATCAAGAAATAAGAGAGAGAGAGAGAGTGAGAGAGAGAGAGAGAGAGAGACAATTAGAGAGAGCCGGTGATGTACACAGTCAAGGAAGAAATCCCACCTTTTAAATGGATGCCCATTTTACAGAAACTGGGTTCATCAGTTCTTTCTTCTAAACTAATAAACCACTTGCCCCTTTTTATAGAAACTAGGTGGTTCAATTCAGCAGTTGAACTCTTCTTCTTCGACCCACAGACAATGAAGGGGTTCTTTGGTTACAAATATAGTAAAAATATCTTCTAGATGTCATTAACCTGAGGTAGACAATAGTAAATGTCTTCTAAGTCCTTAAGCCATCTTTCATTGTAAATCTTGTTGGTTGATGACTTGATGATGCTCTTGGGTCTAGGTTGGGTGAGAATAAATGAAATTTAGGGGCAAAGCTTCATTGTCAATTGATGTTGGAGGATCTAAAACGGATTTCCTGTAGCCCTTTTACTGTAGTGAGACTAAAGCACCAGAGCATCGGGGGACATGTGGGCAGAAAAAGTGAACCGTCACAAAAAATGAATCATTGCTGGGTGTTTTTCACTTTTTATACCCATGTGTCACCCGACGCCCCTAGTGCTTCAGTCTCACTATAGTAAATCTGCTTTATGGAGGATCGGGTTCTTGTCGAGTTAAGGGTATACAACTAAGGGTGGTAATTCTGTTGGTGGGTTGGGTTCGTGTAGTGTCTAAATAAGGGTATGCAACTATATGTGTTAATCCAAACCAGACTCATCTGCTAATCGTGTCAAAGCGAGTCAACCCACTTTAACCTGAAATATGTTTATAGTCAACCCGAGACATCTTACATTTTGAAACTCAGTCTTAACTTTGAAACTGAGTCTGGGTTGGATGACTATTATAATGCTTTTACACGATCATGGGAAAGGTGGATGAAATGTCTCTAATGTTATCCTAAAGGGGGATGAATAGGATTTTAAATTTATTCTACCCTTTCTTGGCAATGTTGGGATTGATTTTAATCTTCTTAGGTGTGTGTGTGTGTAACAAGGTGCTTACTTAAGTATTTAAACAAACAATTAGTAAACAATAAGAGATATGAGCATAAATAGAAGGAGACAAACAATCACATAATCAATCCACAACACAAGATTTATAGTAGTTCGGCACTAAGGCCTACATCTACTCTTTTAAAGCTCACTATGAGTTTAGGTATATTTCATTTAGATTATCACATGCAACCTAGGTCAACATACAAAACCTTACTATTTGCTCACAAGCAAGCTACACATTAACACTCAGTGTCTCCAGCGAGTGTGCACTACTTCTAGTGTCTCCGATGAAGGTAGTAAAACTTTCGGTGTCTCCGGCGAAAGCAAGGCAAAGGATGATGAATGAATATACAAATTAATTTACAATGAATTACAAATATTACCAATATATTTTTGTTAATACTAAAATTAAAATGAACACATTCATATTGCATTGGCATGTCATGTTGCTCATATGTTAATCTTCTTAGGTGTGTGTGTGTGCAATAAGGTGCTTACTCAATCATTTAAACAAACACGTAGTAAACAATAAGAAATATGAGGATAAATAGAAGGAGATAAGCAATCATACAATCAATCAACAACACAAGATTTAGAGTGGTTCGGCATTAAGGCCTACATCCACTCTTTTTGTAACACTTTATACCATGACACACATATTATTGTACACATGTCACATTTAGAATGCTAACACATGTCACATAAGTTATATACACACATAGTATCACTTTAATGCACATATGCTGATCTGAATGTTTGAGCAACTTTAGAAAGCTACTAACAAAAATGTAGAAAGAATCTATAGTGAAACTTATACCTATGAATAGGCATGGAAGTCTAGAGTTCTACGCAACAAACGACAAGTGAAACAGACACCAAACAAAAAAGTTAAAGACGATTTACTAAGCAAAGAACAAAAAGGGTCAATGAAATGACAATTTCTGAAGTTGTCCCAAATGGATGACACAACTTCATGAGTCAATATCTATCGATCACGTAGGATTCACCTTACACACAATAAATACTTTGAAAGATTTATGATTTTATTGTCCAATACGACAAACAGTGAATGAATTAAAGTTTCCTAGAAGAAGTAATGACAATTTTCCCAAAATGTGTCTGTGTTATCTGTTATGGTATGAATTAGTAGATTTTGAGGTAACTTTAAAAATACACCAATAAATATGTGGAGCGAATTAGAGAGCAAACCTTATGGATTTTGAAAGCTCTTAAAGTCTAGTTTCTAAAAAAAATGGTGAGTGAATTTGAGTTTTGTAGAGAAAATTATGACCGTTTTCTCATTGGGTGTTTGTGCTGAAAAAATTCTTGCGGGATGACATCATCAAAGTGAAAAATTCCATACAATCACAATTTTTGCAAAATTTTAACAAATTTTTCACTAGAGACCAACCTAAACACAAAATTGAAAAGTAGGGTTGTTATTTAGGCTTATAAAAACAAAGAGACTCATAAGAAATATAATATTTTAAAGAAGTTTTGCAAGAGTAGGGATTTTGAAGAGAAAGAAAGAGGAAAAACTAGGTTTTGCAAAGATTTGAAGATTTTTCTGCAAAGATTTGGAGATTTTTCTTAAGAACAAAGCTAAGAACGATTTTTACACACCAAGAAGTAAGAACACATATAAACTATTGTTTTGTTTTGATTCCATAAGTTCCTAAATCATTGTTAATCTTGTTTTGTAAAAGATTTTGATCATTTCGTTTTGGATTTGAATTGTTTTCAATTCTTAAAAGCTTGTTTTGTAAAAGAAAAATTGTTTTGTAAGAACATAACTAAACTATTGTCTTATTTTCATTCTTTAGGTTCTCAAAACTCTATTGATTCTATTTTGTAAGGGTTTTGATTGTTTTTGAATTGGATTTGAATCGTTCTTCATTGATTTTGGTTTTGCCTAAAGATCTAAAATATGGTTTTCAAAGAGATAAAATAGTTTTATAAGAACATGATGTAAAAGTGATTTGTCTTCTATTCTATATGATTTTTAAAGTGTTAAATCATCGATTTTAAATCTGTTTTGTATTATTACTACATGTAGAAATATGTTTTTAATGAAAAATCAAGAGTTTTAAGAGAGGATTTATTCCTAAAATTGTAATGGTTATTTTAAGAATTATTTTGATCTACTAAATAATTTTAGAGGTAATGATCTACTGATTTGCAAGAAGTTATATGTCTAATCCTTCGATTTACTCTTAGTGATCCTAAATCCTATTTTTGTAAAAGAAAAATGTTGATTTTTACATTCTACTGTTAGTGATTCTTAAGAGTACTGTTCTAGATAGATTTGATATGTTTTGAAAAACATATTCTATAGATTGTGCCTAGTTGGATCAAACAGGTTCTTATATGTTATTTTGATTTAAGTTAATTGAAAGAATTGTTATATGTTGCTTCTATGAACTACATGATTTAATTGAAACTGTGAGAGAATAATATGTATTGTTAGAAAGCCATATTGCCTATCAAGGAGAATTATGGATGGAACCCTTCTCAACTGGGTATAATTAGTGCGAACTGTTATAGATCCTTACTACTTGTTACATATGAGGTAGTAATAACCATTTTCAGTTGGGTATAAATGCTGTGAACTGGACCCTTCTCAGTTGGGTTTAAATGCTACGAATTGGACCATTATCAACTGGATTTAAATGCTGCGAATTAGACCCTTCTCACCGGGGTTTAAATGCTGTGAGCTGTTATATGTTCTGGCTTAATAGCAAATATATATATTTTGTTATGTTCTGTTCCATTCTGACTATGATATGAAATATGACCGAATCTGTTTCGTTCTATCAATATAAAAGTATATGTTATCACTGATTTCTATTATGTAGATGAAACTGTAATTTTTATTAAATATTTAGTAATGTATAAGATTGATTTATGAACTGTTATACATATTAAATTGTAAATAAAAAAGTATCTATGTAGTTTATGAAATCGTGTTAAGACGTGATCCATTGTTTTCATAGTTTACTGTTTTTTTGCTACGTATATCAAACTTACACCAATCTGACATCATAGATGATGAGGAGATCACAAAGTAGCAGTTCTAGATAGAGATAGTTAGAGACCGGACACTTGTTTATTTAAGTGATTATTTGGATTAGAGACTTTATTTATTTTAGTATAGTTATTTTAGTTTAAATTTCAACGAATGTAATAAGTTAGAGATTTTGGTATTTGATTTCAGTTGATGGATTTGATTATGTCAGACTCTTTATTTAATTGAATGAGAATGTTAGGTATTGTTTATGAATTATTTGCAGGATTATGATTTATGAGTTATGTGATTTTATACAGATCAGACTTATGGGAATGTAATTGATTATGTGATTATTGGAAAGTGATCGATGTATTATTCTAAAAAAAAATTATATAGGTTATAAATGAATGAAAAATGAAGTGACGTGTTAATGTTACGTGCCAAAATTCATGACCCCACTGGTATGAGTTTCGGGGCGTGACAGAGATACCAAGAATTAAAAGAGAATAAATCTCAACAAATAAACCTTATTAAGTAATTTGATGAATAATTTAAATCGATTACAATGGAGACTTTATATACCTAAGTCTTAAAACCTAAAATGGAAACTTTTTAAACAACTTTGATTTTCTACTATAACAGGAATCGCTAAAAAAGAAAAATTACTAAAAATGAAAAATAATAAAATCTATCTAGAACCACTCCAATATACTTAAAATAAAGATTTAAGATATTTCTAAAAGATTCGTACTAGATGTCCCCCAAAATATGTGTCAATTAAATATTTTTCGAAATAGTAAACAAATCAAAAAGTCATCATTTGAGGGCCTAAAAGATGAATTTTAGGGTTACCTAAACAGTAAACTAACTATTCAATTTGAGATGTTAGAGTTTGCCGTGTCGATCATTTTGAGTACTCGTGAGTCGCAATCGGATATCAGAAACAAAAGTTATGACTATTCAAAGATTAGGACCTAATTTGACTTCTTATGATCAAGATGTTCTATAGACCAGCTTGTAACTTGCTACACTGCATGAATGATGCGGTATAGTAACAGTGTCCCTCAATGACTAAGTTCTTTCGAGGTAGGTTTGTGTCCACTCCCCTAAAAACTGCTAACCTTTGCCCCTTGACAAGGGGCAGACACATTAGCACCGAAAAGTGATTTATACTTTTATTTTGGGGAGAGGGGGGGGGCGCATATCACGACGCTGATGTGTTAGCCCCCGACAGGGGGCGGAGGGGGCGGTGGTTAGCATTAGTTAAGGGGAGCGTTCCTAATCCTCTTTGAGTTCTTTTAGAAGCTTTAATAGTTCCAAGGGAGACAAACAGAAGAAGGCTGCTCTTCGGAGACACCATTCCCCCCGCGCTCCCAATAAAGAGTAAGCTCATGGGCATACGGACCCATATCTTACCAAAACCAAGACCAACACAGAGGTCAAATGTCATAACACCATTAAAATAGAAAAAAAATAGTGACAACAAATCAGAAGAAAGTAACTGACAAAATGGCAGACAAGAGCCCACATGTTGCAACCCAATTTGATGAACAGTTTTAAAATCCAAAGCCAAAGGTAAGAGCTCAGGATTAGGTCATATCAGCATCATTATCAATCATAACCACTGTTGAATTGGAAAACAAAACCATTGAAACTTCAATTTGCCACCTACTTTGACAAAAGGAACAACCACCACCAAAAAGACATAGATGTAACTATCTTACCTTTGCTTTGTCTTGCAGCATATTGCTTTAAGTAAACAAGCTATTCTCCCTTGATTGGGGAAAATAACTGAAGTGAGGACAGGTAGAGAAGCATGAGTATAAAGTCCTCTTCAATGTTTTGCTTACCTGGTCTCACAACATGAACGAAGGTTTAAAATAAAGACAGTTGATAAGGGTTATTGACTCCAACAGATTATATTAAAATTTTCAAAACATGAATAGTTACTGAAAAAAGTGACACCTTCCATTATTTCTTTGCTATCCATTCTAAAATTCTGATATAGTGATATCAGTTACTGTCATATTGTAGAGGTTCTCATTGATCATAGAACCCCTTTTCTTCTGCATTTATGATAGTCAAAGACTTGATCTTCATCACTCGTATGTTTTGAAAAGCAATACAGGAGTTGATCCTTTCACCATTTGTTCATGTGATGTTCTATACATCTTCACCATCTAGAACTCAAAAATTGCTTTGAGATCAACCTCTACTCCATCATCTTAAGGGATCGAATCTTATTTTATCTCAATTCTCTAAGCAGCTTATTTTGGATCTTCTTGATTCATCTTGGTTTTCTACTCAGCTTATCTATTTTGATTTTGTGATGTTCAAATGATCTTCAGTGGTTGATGTCAAATATGGATATATGCTTTGAAAAAAGAAAGAATCATTTTTTTTTTGGTAAATAAGCATTTTCCTCTTTTGCTCCAATCAAGCGTCTTATGAAGCCCCACCATACAAATGATGGCATGGCGGGGGTGGTTGGCGAAATGTGATAGCCTTGGGAGTAGGTTACTAAGATGAAGTTTCATGAAAAGTTCTAATGAGCCAACAAAAGGGTCCATAGCTCAGTGGTAGCCTGGTAGGGCATTTGACCTCAGATCATGAGGCCACCGGTTCAAACCCGGTTGGGCCCTTCAAAAACTAGTGTACAAATTGGGATGCTTTAAGGTTAAGTGCCTCTTTCATCCTTGAATATGTTAGGTAATATTCCTTTTTAAGACGTGATTTTGAGGACCAAAAGCATTTAATATTTTACATTTCAACATTATGAATTGTTTAATTTGAACCAAATTTGAATCTATCTTTATTTACGCTACATAAACTCTTAGATATATATAAGCCTATAGTCAGAGTATTATAGATGATGGTAAAGGTATGTAGCCCAAGGAAAGCCCAAATGAAAGAATAAGGACCCACCTGGGAAATTTCCAGGGTTGAAAGACTAATATGATCTGATGATTTTTACTATGCAATCAGTTGGGCCAAAAAAAAAAAAAAAAAACAGGAAATCATAAGAAGAGTAAACAAGTTCTGATTTTAATTTCTTTTGCATTTATATGTATAAGGTGAAATTTCAGTGATCTTGACATTTCAATAATATATATGCATAAGATGTTTAAGCTACTTGTTTGTAGGTGTTTTACTACTTTACATTATTAGATATTATTACATGTATGATGATTGAGTTACTAAAACATGAAGACTTTCACTAATTTATGCTTTCTTTCTCTTCCTCTCCCCTGGAACCTCCAACCTCACTCCAAACAGTTTAGGCCTTTCATCCACTTCTTTATTCTCTGAACTTGTGTAAATGGCAACTAAATCAAGAAGCTCCTTGCACTGCTTCTTCATACTAATCAGCTCAGAGCTTAAGACCCCATTCTCCCTTTTCAGCCTTTTGTTTTCATTGAAGAGGCTGCTGTAACCGGATGATGACGATGTTGATGTTGATCCTCCGTCTTCATCCAACTCCTGTGGTGTGGTTTGGATTGGTGCAATAGGTTGAGCCTTAATTGAACATGCTTTCTTTCGACGGATTTCGCATAGTAACTCCCTTTCGCCCCTTCGAAACATGTCGTTGAAGAATTCCCACCGGCTTGTCGTCACTTTCCGAAATCCCTATGTACAGTAACAGATGAGAGCTATGTACAATTTTGTAGAGCATAAGAACAGTACCAATCATGTGGTGCTATACATGGTGCATGTATAGAGAACTAGAGTCAATCATTCAAATGATCCCACCTAGGAGATCCCTTGATCAAATGATAGAAATTACAATCTATTTTCCTTTGGATGCTTAGTAAACAAATAGCAACACTTTGAAGACTGGATGGTTATGAATCTTATGATCATATGATTGTATTGATTTAAGGAATTAAAGGTGTCTTGGGTGGTTGCCGATGTGCTGATGCAAACCATCCTTTGGTATATATCTTCAGCCTCCATGAAAGAAAATTGTTTAAGGAGGTTATAGCTTACATACATAAGTATTGAGTTGTCGGACGAAGCTCGAGAAGTTGCTGTGCTTGAAGAGGGTTGGAAGGAGATCGCTAGCAAACTCAGCTGGTTGCCAAACCACAAAAGCTGTTCCATCATTGTTCCACGAAATTATGTCGTCGGTGGTCGGATCTTCGACAAGCATATATGTTTTCAGCAAGAATGGTGATGGGGAGGATTTCCTAAAATATTCTAACAGATCCTTTTCGCACTCATGTTCAACAGAAATTGCCTGGGACATCGTTGTTCCTTCTTTGTTACAAACACTAATTGTATGGGAATAAAGAAGAAAGAAGAAGAAGATGGAGGAGGAGTTTCTACAGGGGGGAGAAGAGAAGAAGAGCAGTTAAGAACTCCCAACCCCAACAATAGAAACCCAACACGATTCCACTGTTCATCAGAGATGCAAGGCCTCCTTTATCTTAGCAAGGATGAATAGGTTGAAACGTATGTCTCTCTCTTCTTATATAGTGAGAAACCATGTCACAGACTCAAAAGATTATTGTCATTACTACATAATATATTTCCACCACACACACACTCACACGGATGCACACGCTTCTGATCAATCCGAACCGAAGAAATCATTCTGATCACATATTCATAACCATTTGATACAACGAAATATTTCTGAAGTGAAAAAAAAATTTGATAGATTAATCATGATTATGTCATGATTAAATCATGACATAATCATGATTATGGACATTTGTGTTAAAGTATGACCTGGTGATCCGGCACCTCAACCGGTCCGGGTTGCTAATTAGATCATTTATGTAATAAACCCAGTCAAACCCAGTCAAATCCAGCGGTTTTTTAATCAAAACCATTATCGGTTGGACCATAACCCGACAACCCGACACCTCAACCTCCTTTTAACTCTTTTAAATTTCATTTATTTTTGTCATACACATTTATATATGTCTTTTTGTCTATTTTTATTATATTTTTAAGAATATGTGATATAAAATTGTTATATAAAATTTTAAATTTATTTCATTTTTTATTTTATAAAATATTTTTTACTAAATTTTTTTAATTGATTATATGGTTTGACCAATGATTCACTGGTTGAACCGATAACCCAGGTTCTCAGCCGGTCAATGTCCGATCTGGGTTTAATAACTATGAATTATTTTGTCATTACTACATAATGTATTTCCACCACATACACACGTACAAACACGGATGCACACGCTTCATGATCCAAACTGAAGAAATCACTCTGATCACATATTCATAACCAATTTTTTTTTTTTTTTTTTTAACCATTTGATACCATGAAATACTTTTAAAATGAAAAAGAACCCTTCTATGTGGTAGATTAATCATATGATTATGTCATAATTACACAATATATGTCCATTATATATACACACACAATGCACAATGTCGTCGATCCCAACTATAGTGATGACATATCTCTAATCCCATATTCATAACCATTTGAAACAACTAAAAAAATTTATCCAAAATGAAACGAACCCATATGCCAAATGGTTGGGATTAACATTTTCGCACGTGATATGAGTACGATCAATTATCAAACGGTCCGGATAGATGAACATTTTTGAGGTGGCTAGTGGCTACTGCATTGTTTCTTCTCTCACACACACTGCTCTTATATAAAATGTTCTTATTTTAACCCTTCTAGGTGTGATACCACTTTTCAACATTCTTATTCTATTATCTAACGTGCCCATGCCTCTTTTCTACTAATTATGTTGATTTCATCCTTGAATGATCTTATGCTTGGATTTTTTTTCTCTTGAAGAGAAGTGAACTTTTGACTTTGTGAGCTTCTATGTTTGTGCATATGTGTAAGTTCTTGTCGAATCGAGGATGGAAAGGAGGTTGGTGTTCCTAAGGTTGGGCCAACAGCAAGAAAAAGGATTAAGAGTTAGACAACAAATTCATCGTAGGAAGACGTTTTTGAAGGGCTTGGATATTATATTATGAGGGGGAGGCAGCCGGGCTTTCTTGAATCTTGACTTGAAAGGAGCCTATGCTTGTGGGTTTGCCGTCATACGTCTTCACCAACTATTTGCTTTCACATTTGTGTAGGAATGGTGGTCACCGTGATTTCAGGGTGGTGTGAAAAGTGTGGCCAAGCGTAGTAAGCATGAAACTTGCCATGCTCAACAGGTATATAATACTACATTACATGGTCATCAGAACAGCCCCGGAAGTTGACATCGAAGGGGGCCAGGTCGGGTCAATCGAGTCGATCATCAGGTCAAACCAGGTTGATCAGATAATTTCATTGAGATTCTAATCAATATTTTAAGGAAGCTTGGTCCAATCTACCCAGAACGACTTAACCAATTGTTTCTTTTCTTTATTAACATTGGTTCGGTCAGGTCAATCTGATTCATATACAAATCTGGTCCCCAAGCTAACCTAGGTCATAGGGGGCGGTTCCTTGCTAGGTTCAATTGCAATGGTACAATATAATGTTGAGTACTCGAGCGTAGGGGTGGTAACTCATGTTGGTGGGTTGGGTTGGTGTCCTGTCAACAGATAAGGGTATATGATTTTATAGCTCAACCCGATCCTGACCTATTTATTAATCGTGTCAAGGTAGGTCAACTTGTTTTGACCCAAAACACGATTACAGTCAACCCTAAGTGTTGGGTTCACGCATGTCAGGTTCATGGATCATGTCAAACATTACCAACCCTACTTGTGTGCTAACGATCTGATGCTTCCAAGAGTATGAATCATCTCCATAGAAATGGATAGAAGTCTCACAAATCTGTAATATACCGAACAAGGGTACCTTGGTAAATACAAGTGGATACTCATCCTTTATGTATTTATTTTTAAGGAAGACAATTTTCTATGATGACAAGTTGTCTGTAGTTTTTAAGGTGAATTATAAGTTGACACATGTTTTGTGTACTATTGGGAAGAAATGGAGGACCCATAAAAATAAGTTGAAAGTGAAATATTACATATCATTGGAAGATCCACATGTAATTATGCCTCCTCGTGTGGTTGCGGATCAGTGATATATACTTGTTGAGTATTGGGATTCAGAGGAAGCGAATGTATATTTTAATCTTAAAATAATTATTTATTTATTTTTATTTTAATAATTCACTATACTAAAATACAATTTTTGCATTTATAAAGGTTAAGTGAAAGAAATAAAGCAAATAGGTCTAAGCAAAATCTTCTTCACACGTCAGGGACAGAGTTTTGCAAGACTATGCTACGAAGAGGTAAATGTTGTAATTTATTGTGTGTTTTAATGTAATATGTATACTTAATCGAATTTAATTCTCATTTGTTTTTTGCAGTGTCAAAAGAAATCTGTTGAGTCTTCCTGTGCTGATATATTTATTAAAACCTATGTAAATATGCAAGGTCGACCGATGAATAATGAAGTTGCAGATAAAATTGTGAGTGTTAAGTAATCCAAATAATTAAACATGTTTGCAATATCGTTATCTTTAATACAAATATTTATTATACTAACTTAATGTCATGTTGTTATAGCATCATATGCAGAAGTTGTTGGTTCCGCAGCTTGAGGGGTCACAGACTCGACCTCTCAAACCGATGTTTACTCTCAGGTCATGGGGCTAGAGAGACATGGTCGAGTACAAGGGCTTGGTTTCGGTGTAACCCCGATTAGTGTTTTTGGGTCATCCTCAACTGCACGTGATGAAGAAGTTAATGATTTGAAGAGTGAGGTAAAATAGATGAGAGAGACTTATGTAAATCAAATACGGGAATATGAAGAGAGAGATGCAGCCCGGAATAAGGAATGTGAAGAGAGAGAAGTAGCCCGAAGTAGGGAATATGAAGAGAGAGAAGCAACCCGAAGTAGAGAATATGTAGAGAGGGAGGCAGCCCAAAGGAGGGAAACGAAAGGGCTCTATGCACAGATGACTGTGATGAAAAAGATACTTGAATCATGTATAGCAATCTTTTGTAGTATTTTTTTTATAATTGGCTTTTAGGAATTTTAATTAATATTATTAAGTAAACTAATAAAATAATTTTTTTTTTGACAATGCAACGTCAAGATTGATGGTTTATCTTGCGTGCGGATGATCCCCAGACTTCCATTCGACATATTTCATTTTGTTTTTGAGATTTTGTATTATTATTTTTATGAATATTTTGTTTGTATTTTGATATATAATATGACAAATTGTTATTTTTTTATGCATGTTTTAGGCTTTTTTTGTTAAATGTATATTTGTTTTTACTTTTCAATTTTTATAAATTATGGACTATCAGGTAACATATAAAGTGATATGGATTCCTGTCACTTTTACAAAAAAAAAAAAAATTAAAAAAAAATTCTTTAGTGGCAACCAAGGGGCCGCCATTAATAGTTAAGTAGGATTATTAGAGGCAGCCACATGACTGCCCCTAATTGCTTTGTAAACAATTAGTGGCAGTAATGTGGCCACCACTAATAATCCTATTTTAGTATTAGTGGCGGTCATGTAGCCGCCCCTAAATGTTTTATACCACTATTAGTGGCGGTCGCCCGACTGCACTTAAAAATTTTATGTTAGCATTAGTGGCAGCCATTGGTCGCCACTAATAGCTTAATTTATCAGTAGCGCTTACTAGAACCGCCACTGTGGTTGCCACTTAAAGAATCAGTGACGCTAATTTTAGTGGTGGGATGGTGGCCGCCACTAAAAGTATTGGTGGCAGTTTTTTTATTTTTAGTGGCGGCCTTTGACTACCACTAAAAGTATTATTTTTTGTAGTGATTCACCACTAACTATTTCAATACAATACTACTGTTATAATTGTAATATTTAGAGAGCATTTATTAGCTTTCAATTTAAACTCTCATGTTACCAAAACAAAATTAGTTGAACTCTCACTAACCAGAATTTTTGGTTGCATTCCAACCACAAATATGAAACTATAAACAACATAAATTAAATATTAAACTCATAATTGAAAAAAGAGAGGAAACAATGTACTTGAGCATGCTAGTTAGGGATGCCAATGAAGAACACTCAAGTTGCCGATGACAGTGAGGATGAAGGACAATAACGAGAGAGAATGAGGTAAGGTTAGGGTTGTTGGTGAAAGGGAGCGACTAATGGCACCCCCAAAACTACGCACCACACCCCCTTTTAACAACTTTTCAAAATTCCAATCCATGCCCATGAGTAAAATGACCTTCCTAACCCTTTTAACCCAAAACATGAAAATTCTCTCCACACCCCTTCCCCCTTTGTTAACCCCTCAACGCATCTTCAAAAATAAAAATAAAAACTCATTCATTCCCTCTCTTTCTCCAAGACCACACCTTAGTATTTTTTGACCCACACTATTTGGAAAGTATTGTAATAACCTAATGGATCATCAAAGAGTTGAATAGTATGGAAATCGATCTATGGTACGTATTTTGCATTTTACAAAAAAAAATTTCTCCTACCTCTTGTTCGGACTTACAAGTCTAAGCAAAACCAGTTTGTATAAACCTTAAGGTTCAAACAAAACCTAGTTTGTTCCAACTTTGAGGTCCGAAAAAAACTAGTCAAAAGCCTTGTAAAATTTATTTATTTTTATTTTTTGAATCCGTATATTGATCTTTTTTGTGATGTTTTAATTGGAGGGTGATGTTTCGAGCTAATTCAATAAGGTTTCAGCCGATATGGTAATGGATTACACCAGTGAGTTTATCACGTATGACGTAAAGCTTTTTTTTTTTTTTTTTGAGTTACTGTGCAAAGATTGTCTAAGTTATTGTGCTTCGATTTTTATGTTATTACTTTTTTATAGATATTCAAGAGCTGATCAAACTAATGTAAGTGGGCGGTTGAGATTGGGCGAAGAAATGGTTTCGTCATTGTCACTAAGAAGTCAGATTTGGGTGCTTCTTCAAAGAAACCAAGAATTACCCTTGTATGTGAGAGGAGTGAGAAGTACAGAGAGCCTAAGAAAGATGTGAATCAAGAAAAAAAATATGTGGTGTCAGGTACCAAGAAATGTGGAGGTCCATTTGAATTGAAGGGTAAAAAGCTACCAACTGATGATGATTAGATTTTGTTAGTAGTGTGTGGTGTGCATAATCATTT
>JAOXJP010000016.1:2878215-2904667 GCA_025762735.1 Platanus orientalis
GATTTGTACCACTACATATTTATATATATATATTGCTTGTTCTGGAACGTTGACAATATATCTCCAATAACGATTCTGATTAGGATCTGAGTTATTCGGAGTGATCATTGATTTGAGGGAGGGTTTTGACAATCTTTTTTATCTTTTCAATTTACTTTTCATGAGTGTTGGTTGGATTAGATAACAAGAAATTCCAGATTAAACTCAAACTTGTGAGGCTCCAGGTTTCTTTGTCATATGCTCATTGTTTGAGAGGATTTCTGATACTGTATTGTGGTTTATTTTGATGATTGTGGTTGGGTCTAATAGCATAGAGTTTCGAATTGAACTCAGCCATCTGACACTTTTATGTGTTTATTTGTTTCGAAATGCATTCATTTTACAAGAGGCCAAAGTTAGTCTTGATTAAACACACAGCCTTCACTGCATCCACACCCCTCAAGCTGAATCCTTTCCGGGTTAAGAGCTAGGTGAAGTGTACATTGTGACAACAAAATAAAAAAACTGCATTGCTAGGTTGCTTCGTTCCTTCGAAATCACAACTTCTTTCTTGTAAACTGATTCTATGGTTAAATTGTTTTATGCAGGGCCCAAAAAAGGTCCCATTACCAAACCAAATCTTTAACATATTAAATGGCCAGCTCTTCCTTGGCATTTTCATAATCATTATATAACATTCATAGATTTATTAAGCCTATATTAAGTATAAACAACCATATATTTAATTGGACTGTACTGGGCCTCAATGCCTTGGCCCATCATGATGGACCAATGGGCATAGATGCCTAGGTCCGGCCAAAAATTAGTCAGGCTTTAATATCTAGGTTTGGGCCCAACCCATAAGCCTTCTATGGTAGCCCAAGCTCGACCCATCATTCTGACCAATCCATATACCTATCCGAACAGATCGCTTTGTAAACCAACCCAATATATGTTAAAACCGAAGAAAAAAAAAATCGATTTTTTCATAGAACCCAGACGTCCTGAGTGGTTATGGGTAAACCAATCAGTTCCATCAACAGATAAAGGACTAAATTTTCTATTGCAGTACTTTGTAGATAGATAGATAAAGAGGATTTGTTCCCTGGCCTTCCCTCTGGAAGGATGATGCCACAGCCACCCAAGTACAGGAGCATTGGCTGCACGGTTGAATTCAATTAGTGTAACATCATGCTTATGGAAATTATAGTGGTCTTTATAGTACTTACATATTTATCTCTCTCCTGACCTTTGTTTATTGATATCTCAACTTGCTTGATACTTGTTAATTTAATTTCATTGCTCCCTTACAAGAGGGTTTGTAAACTCGAGTTGTTGGGAATATGTTGTAGATGGTTTTGGAAAAAGCTTTGATTACTCATATTTTCCGTCAATTAGGAGGTAGGACTTGTTTGCATGTTTTGGGCCACCGACGTTAAATCTCAAGTAATAATTTGGAGTTATTCATCTTGGTGACTACTATGGAGGGAGGGTTTTTGGTATTACTTTTGACTTTTTGGTTTACTTTTGATGATTATGGATTGGATTTGATTAGAAGGAATTTCGGATTTAACTTAACTTCATGAGGCACCCAGTATATTTGTGTTGTATTTATTTGTATTTTGGTAATTCAAATTTTGTCTCTTTCTTTATTAGTATTAACATATAACTCCTTTAAGTTTACATTTTCAAGTTTTGCTTGGTTTTTCTTTTGGTTTATATTCATTTTTGCTTTTGCACTCAATCTCTTTGGTCCCACATTAGAAAAGAAACTTAAGATTATTGAGATTATATACAATGGTGGGACTTATATCATGGACCAAAAAATTGGGCGATCCAGATTGATAACTAGATCACCTTGAAATTTATTATTATTTTTTTATAAATTAGATTATATTTGACTTTAGTTAGAGACTTCCTACCTAATTTCAAGTACAAAAAAAATATATTTTTTATTATATCATATATAAACATGATGAATTGATAACATACCAGAGAATATGGGACTATGAGATCAATGAGATCTCACCATCGCCACTATGAGCGTATTGCTAGATTTGGGGAAAGATCGGAATCATGGGACTAATGTTGATGGTTGTTGTAGTGAGTGCAGTCAAGGATCGGATACTATTGCTCAACCTTATGTCTCCCTCTAGTGTTGACTCAGACTCTGGTAGTGATTAAAATTGAAGTTAAATATAAGGTCTCTAACTGAGTCTAATTCTTGGTAAGGAGGTTCTTTAAATATGGACGATAGAATTTTCTGACACACATATGGGGGTTGAAATAGTTAATTATAAGGTTGGGGTACGATTGATTCTGAGTTTGACTAAGTGTAGTATTAGTGTCATGTGAAGTCAAAGACAAACTTTCACGCCCATGTCAACGATGTTGATCGCACACACTTGTATCCATATATGACTGTGAGGCTGAGGCATCACTTTTAGAAGATCTAAACACTAGTAGCGGCATTGCATTAGAAGAAGATGACACCTCAGTCCATCATCATTTGTTTCCCATGCAATCTAAAGAATTGATCATCGATCCCATACCCAAATACTACCTATGACCATAATCATACCCTCTATACTATGTTTGTCATTATAATATTGAGTGCGTGCAAGTGCCTTACACTTGGACCCACTGCCTCTCTTTAGGTCAATTATCATGGGATGTGTCATGCGTGGCAATATGTTGATCGTTGTATCCTGTGAAACCATGAGGGGTAGAAGAGCGAACTCCACCACCACCCTCATCCATGCCAGTGGCACTAGCTACATCATCATTAGATTCATCAAAAGTTTGCTCATCTACCTCATCACTCTTTAGTGTCACTTGTGTCGGTGTTGTTGTATGCTTCTAGGACTGGACCTAGATCACATCATCATCACTCGCATCCATTGCACCACTGATATCTAGTCCTGGATTTAAAAAAAAAAATGTGTGCATCTCCTTAAAACTCTCATCAAAATCCTGGACTCCACCTGCATGTCCAACACCCTTAGCCTCAACCTCAACCCTAACTACCACAGCCACTTGCTACCATCCTCCCTTAATCTAATTTGTACCCTACCAACCAAGTATTGGATCCTCCTTCTCATGGATCTAACTATCAAATACATCATCAATTGCGAAGATGTGGTTAAAGCCAAAAGGATTGTAGAAGTCAGCATCTTGTTGCTTAACGAATATATTTTGAACCTTCAAGCACATATTTTACTGCATGTACACTAATTTATGTAGATTCAACATCTTTAATCTATTTCTAGGCTTTAAATGTGTTAGAGATAATGTGCTTCAATTTCTCTTATACCTAGAAGATGTTGTCTAAGGACTTTGATGACGATGTCCTCAAGACAACATGCACTATCCTCATATAAGTCTTACCACTCATCTGTAATAAAAATGATTGAACATCTTAGATTTATATAAATGTTAACACTTAATTGTAATAACTTATATATTAAATGGTATATGTACATGGTTAACAATTCTTTAAATAACACTTCGAGAGGTTTGACTTAAAATCTTTTTCACTTATAAATTTATTGAACTACAGATAATATTTAAATGTTTATATCATATTACAATTATGAATAAACATATAAACATGTATTTTATGATGTCAATCAAAGCTAACAAATTTCTTATGTCTCTCATTATAACTTCTTGTTTAACCTCATCTCTCTCAAGTCTTTGTATTACCACTTTCATTCTTATAATTATGTCTGTCTTCATTTCCATTTTTCAATTAGTATACTAAAATTAAGGATTCAAGAAGTATGTTGTTAAATAAGATTACAAAAAGTTAGTTGTCATATGAACAAAAAAATATCAACCTATCTATAGCTAGCAACTATAAACATTAAACTATTAACCATTACCTACTACATATAAATTGTTGTTGTAGAGTTGATTATTCTACCTTGTATCAATAATCTTGCTATAAGTTTTATGATTACGCATGATCTCTATTGATTTTTTTACCTTATCCATTTTCTCATAGATATAAGGCATAATGGGCTTCTTATCTTGATCCACAATCTTTAGAACCTTTACAAGTCGTTCCATGACTCTACATACCTCGTCAAACTTTTTTGTCAAACAATGCATCCAATAAATATTTGCATACTTCTTTTTGTCTTTACCTTTGATATGCCTTCGATATACCTTAGAAATATGTTATCAATGAAACATCTCTAAGAGTATGTTTATGTCTCTAGAAGCTCTCCAAAGCCACATTCTCTGTAGAAAATTGGGTGGTCCCTGGGTGTAGTAAGTTATAGTCTTGTGTGTAATTTCCACTCATATGATTTACCGCCTATACACTATTGTAAATGAGATTAGTTATCTTTCTGAATTTGTCAATACTCTCTTTAACATTCTCCACTTTCCCAATATCCTCTAACATGATGTCAATATAGTGCACAATACAAGAGGTCCAATACAAATGCTACCTCTTTTATAATAGCATCTCCTTCGCAGGTTTAAATGATGCCTCATTATCCACCTCATTCACAGCTTTATCCATCAACCCGAATATATACTCCTTTGTCTTGTGATAGCTGATGGTGTCTATTGATTTGTGAATGATCATATTCCTATTACTATACACCATAAAATTAATCAATGATTTTCTTGTTTTCGAAGTCCATCCGTTACACATGATGGTGCTTCGATATTTAGGCCAATGCCTATTTAAATCTTAACTATAATCTTTCATACAAATCATCATTTCTCCCTTATGAGGACTGTACAATCTCGTGTGATTTTTATTGCTCCACCTACAGTTGAATATCTGTACCCCTTGGAGTCCAAATAACTTAGTGATATCAGAATCATCCACATCTTTGAGACATACATCACACCACCCAAAGTACAAACCACTCTTTCAAAGAGCTTGATTTTTACCATTCCAACACTCGTGACATCACATTTGGAGCCATCACTAAGAGACACAAAACTTGTCTTCTCTTCCTAGAATGTATCAAAATATTCTCTCATAGAGCATATGTAAATAAAAAAAACCTGAATCTAATATCCACTTATCTTAAGAAATAGTGTCCATACATTTGGAAACTATAAGAGCATCTCTAAGATATTTCTCTTGTTCTCATTCCTTTTGTGTCACAACCACTACAATACCACCACTAAAACTATCATCCTTGTTCTTGTTAGTATATTTCAGACAATCATTTTTATGTGGTCAAACTCCTTACAATAATAACATTGCACCCTGTCTTTTCCCTTGGATATAAACCTCTACTAGATCCTTCATTGACGACCTTCCTCTTTCTTCCATATTTAAAGCAGTCTTACTCATCGATGAATCCCTCGAGGATTTCCTTCAAACCTCCTCATCAAGTATAACACACCACATCATCAAACTTGAGTGTGCCTAAACTCGAGGAATTACTTAAGGTTATCACCAAACCATCACAACTCTCTAGCAAAGAAAACAACAACACCAATGCCCTAACTTCATCATCAAAGTTGATATCTACCAAAGATAACTGGTAGGTAACCGTGTTGAACTTGTTCATATGTTCAGCCACACCACTGCAATCACCCATCTTCATGTTAAATAGCCTCTTCATCAAAAACACATTATCTAATATCAATGGTTTCTCATACATCCGAGACAAGGTAGTCATGAGGTATTCCATAGTTTTTTCCTTGGAAATATTAAAAGCAACCAAAGACAATAAAGAGAGACAAATAATACATAGGGATCTTTTGTCAACAACCTTCCAATTTGAATCAGAAATCATCTCTAACTTCTTCACTTTTTCTTCAAGTGGTTGATAGAGATAATCCTTTATCTATATTTTTTAATATGCAAAATTCACACCATTAAACTTTTTAATAGATAACCTTGTGGAACCTTCTCATGTTGCTCCCATTGCTTCCACTTGAATCAAGAACTCTTCCAAATCATAAACCTTGGCTTCTAACAAACCACTAATCACTAACCTATAATCACTTTTATCCTTACAACGAGTTAGTTGGCTCTGATACCACTTGTTAGGATAAAAAAATCCTCTTAATATGAATTCGTTGGGATGTAATAATAAATGCAGAATAAAAAAACACAGAATAAACTACAGCACAGGTTTACGTGAAAAACCCCAAAATTAGGAAAAAACTATGGAGCCACACAAGAAATTTCAATATAATGAAAGATTAGAAAGCTACAAACTTTTCTCTCTCACACATGCACTCTATCATAGCCTAAAACCTTGAGGTGAAACCCATTCCCTAATCTTTTTCTCTCATAACCTGAGGAAGAAACCGTTCTCTCACTTTGATTAACCCCTTCAACAAGCTAGAGAAACCCGTTTTAATCTGTCACAAACCTCATCATCCCACCCTTGACGACCATAGAGACCTTATATAGAACCTAGAAGTCAACCTAGAGTGAAAGCCCAGTCTCCCACATAACTTCTAAATATATCTCAAGATTTTCGTTGCTTCGGACCAATTTGCCAAAGCTACAGATCGGTCTGGGACTTTCCTCCTTACATCAGTCTCCACACCTAATAATAAAACTATTGAAAGATAATCTAAACTCTTAAGTCTCATACATAGTGACTTAGGAGACTTAAAATCAACCCCAACTAAAGGAAGAAAATGTTATTATATAACCTTTGTAAATGATCATTTTAAATGCACCAAATATATTTATTAAAGCATAAATATAACTATGTAGAAAATTTTATAAAATGCAAAATACATGTGAAAAAATCATTTAGAAAGAAAAATTAAGAGATTAAAATTAAATATAAGATGTAAATAAAAGTCTAACTCATTTAGTTAATTACGTAAAAAATATAGAATTATACATGAAACCACAACTCCTTATTCACCTAAACAAAATGGAATAGCAGAAAGAAAAAATAAAACTCTTAAGAAAATGATAAACTTCAATAATTAGTTTAGATTTACACTCAAATTTGTGAGGGAACCTATTATGTTTATATGTCATATATAAAATAGAACATCACATAAAAGATTGGAAAAACACTTTATAAATTAGTTCAAAAGAACGTTTAATCTAAAGTACCTTAAAGTGTGGGGGTGCTTAGCTATTGTAAGGTTACCCAAAACAAAGAAGAGGAAAAATGGACCTAGAACTCTAGATTGTGTATTTACATGATATGTCGAAAATATTACTACATATAAGTTTTTAGTATAAAGATCAGAATAATATTTTAGACTTAACACTATTATAAAATCAAGATATGTTAAAAATTTTGAAAATATATTCCCAATAAAAAACTACAACTAATAAAGAAAATAAAATAAAAACTAAAATACAAAAGAAATCTTATAATGAAAATTTAACTAGAATTGGTATAAATGAGATGGAAAAATTTGAACTAAGATATAGTAGAAGAAAAAGAAACCTAGAAACTTTGAAAATGATTGTTACACTATTTTAATAGATGAAGAACCTAAAACCTATCAAGAAGCTATAACTTTTCTTGTGGGGCATTTTGGAAAGAAGCAATTTATAACGAAATTAAATCTATAATGAACAATTACATAAGAGAATTAGTTAATTTACCTAAAAGAACCAAACTAATAGAATGCCAATGGATATTTAAAAGAATTAAAGCTTGATGGTTCAATTGATAAATTTAAAGTTGAACTGCTAAAGACTTTTATAAAAAGAAGAATCTAAATTTCTTTGATATATATGCACCTGTGACTAGGATTACTACTATTTGAGTCTTAATTTTTTTTTTTTTTTGCATTAATATTCAAACTTATAATACATGAAATGGATGTTAAAACTATCTTTCTAAATAGAGATTTAAAAGAGGAAATGTATATTGAACAACCTGAAGGCATTGTAGTACAAGGACAAAAAAGAAAAATATGTAAGCTAAAGAAATCTCTATATATATAATCTTAAACAAGATCCTAAACAATGACATGAAAATTTGATAGTACTGTGATTGATAATGGTTTTGTTGAAATTAGTTGTGATAAATATATTTATAGTAAATTCTTTAATGAAACTGGTATCATTATATACTTATATATTGATGACATATTAATATTTGGTACTACATTAGATGTTGTTGAATCTATAAAAAAAAAAAAAAAAACATTTCTATCATCAAAACTTATTATAAAGGATTTAGGTGAAATTTAAATTATTTTAGGAATAAAAATAATTTGAACTAATGATGGAATTTGTTTAGCTAAACCATATTTTGTTAAAAATGTTAAATAGATTTGGACAAGCTAATTGCAAACATGTTTCTACTCCTTGTGATATATATCTTAAACAAATTAAAGGTATTGTGGTATCACAGAAGAATTATACTCTGATTATTAGTAGTTTGATGTATTTAACAAATAGTACTAAACTTGATATTACTTGTATGCTATCAAAAAAATTAGTAGATATACTTACAAACTACTCATAAAACATCAAACTCCAGTCACTAGATTGTTGAAATACCTAAAAGGTAATTCTCATCTAGGTCTACATTATTGTGGATATTCTATTGTCCTTAAAAGGTATAGCGATGTTAACTAGGTATCCAACTCGAATGAGTCAAAATCCACTAGTAGATTTGCATTCACACTTAAAGGTGGAGTAATATATTGAAAATCATCTAAGAAAACTTGTGTAGGTCTATTTTCAATGGATTCAAAATTCATTTTCGTACAAAAGACATAAGATGAAGTTGAATGACTTCATAACTTGTTGGTAGATGTGCCTTTGTGCATAAAACCTATCCCATCTATCTTAATACAATTGTCATAGTTTGAGCTACTAATAAGATATATAATAGAAAACATAGACATATTTTTCTAAGAGACAATGTAGTTAGGAAGCTAATATCTGATGGAGTAATTGTCTTAGAATTTGTAAAATTAGAAAAGAACCTAGTTAATCCTTTGACTATACCACTAGTTAGGAAGTTGGTGATGGAAGCATCGAGGGGAATGGGGGCTTAAACCCATTTAGATGAACAACCCAATGATGGAAATGTTAGAAAATTTAACTATGAATTTTATTTTATTCTAAGCATTAATCATAAACAATGAAAATGATTTAATTATAAAGAAGCAATTTGATACATTACAAATGGTACCGCTTGAAATCATGAAGGTATCACTTGAACAAGTTATATAACACAGGGTACTAAATCCAAGTTTTGTTGGTTAACATTGGAGATTATCATCAATCAGAATAAAACTTAAATAAAGATAAAATCCACAAAATCATAAGTATAAGAAAGTGATAGAATAAACTTATTTGATTGGAATGACGATGGACCAAGAAATTTTTTTTTTAGTGAAAATACCATGAATGAACATATTAGTGAGATGTAGGATTGAGGCATGTCTAAGGTACCATCCTTAAACCTGATTTTGCATCTCCTTTTGGATCTCTTCCTCAGTGCAGTGGGTTCAGACAGTTAGGATTCAGGATTTAACAATCCACAATTATCTTTCCTATTATAGTTGCACTCAGTAGTAGAGGCCAAGTGAATATTCAACCATGCAAAATCCCAGACAAGTAAGACAAAAAGATAAAATGAAAAAATGCAAAAAATCTAAAGATTCTTCCTTTCTTTTTTTCTCTCTAAAACATTTTTAGTACAACACCCATATATAATATGGGCAGGCCCATTGGACCTTTGAAGTGCAACCTCAAATATTTGAGTTAAAAGCCCATTAATATGGGTTCCAACAGTAAAAAAAATGTATCAATTTAAGGCTTGTTAAGTTATTATATAACAAACATAATATATTTATAAGTGGTTTTCCTTGTAAGGTTCAATACAATCAATTGTAAGAGAAATAAAAATAATAAATTTAATAAATTAAACCTCATGGCGCCCACAACATTTAGGTATTAAAAGTTGGCATGCCATATAATGAAACACATCTATTTCAAGATAAATTTGAATAATCCAAATAATAAATAAAATCTAATTAAAATAAAACTCATTAATATGAGTTTTCTACTCTCTAAATCATTATAGGTGCTTACCAAATAAGGTAACACCTTGTGTAAGAAATAAAGACAAATCAAATCTAATAAAAGTAAATTTAAAAATATTTAATACAACTAAAAAAATACAAAAGGAAACCTAACTTACAAGCTACCTTAAGAAGTAGGTTCATGGGTAATAACAAGTCATTGCATTGAATTCAATGGCAGCACTATCACTAGTGCCCCTTTCCTATGGTATGGATAGTGCAAACTGTAACAAAGGGATGGATTTTATAACTCTTAACGGGTTCAATGGTGTGTTATAGTTGTAGTGCACACATGATGAACTCATTTACGTGGGTGTAAAAGTGAAATTTTTTTTCCTATGAGAACTTAGACTGATTCTTTAAATTAAACCACTCATGGGAATCTACATAGGTGCACAAAGCTGAAAGAGTGCAAAATCGAGAGAGAACTAAAAAGTATCAAAAATTTGTTGTGTGGTAACATGTACAAATGACTTACAACTAGGAATCTAGGTTTAAGTAATTTTATTACACCTAGTTTTCATAAATCCTATTATGTTAATCCGAAGAAGCTAGTCATTGCACAAAAGATACTATCATTTATACAATTCAGTTTCAAGTCCCAACTCTATCACAACTATTTTAAAATGGAATCATGTAGTGGGTTGTTGTATTTATTTGTACTTTGGTGATTCAAATTTTGTCTTTTTATCATTATTATTTACATATGAGTCCCTAAGTTTAAGCTTTCAAGTTTCTCTCTATTTTTCTTTTAGTTTACATTAACTTTTGTTTTTGAAAATAAAACTCAAGAATATTGAGTTTATATATAATGATAGGACTTGTATGGTTATGGACTCATGGGAGAATGTGTGAGTGTTTGGGTTCTTTGTTTGCATCATGCACGTGTGCATAAATTGACCAACCCGATTCAAACTAAATTGAATTGAGCCAAGTTGAGATAGGGTGTGGCAAGGTGAGGCGAGGAGAGAGTGTGTGTGTGTGTGTGTGTAAGCTTATCTACATTTTCTTTTTTTCGTTCCTTAGTCTATGGTCATTAGACCGTTTGAAGGCTTGGTCTTACGACTATTTGAGTAGCATTGGAATGAGCCAATACATTAATGCTATGTCTCCATTATGGCTGTTAGAGACATTAGTAATAAATCATGTCTTTATTACATTGTCTTACAAGCCATTCTCCCTTATATATTCTTTGGGACATTTGGGTATTTGATACACATATTTATTATCTTCTTCCTCCTTATTTTGTTCTTTGTGAGTTTATGTGACAGATTAGGATTATACACGAGTTTTGAGAGAGTCATAAAGGGACCATGTTACCTTTGGAGAAGATGAACTGTTGAATCTGATTGTCACAAATATGTCAAGTTCTAAGAAATTGATCTGAAAGAGGGACACATTAGATTTACGAACAATACGTCGCATGCTTCAGTTTTGTAGTGCCTAACCCGATAAGTTCCAACATTGTGCTTATTGGTCTATGACCGTTTGAGTGGCATTGGTAATAGACATTGGTAATAGATCAAGTATTTACTACATTTTCTCACAAGCCATTCTCCTTTATAAATCATTGGGATGTTTGGGTATTTGATATACATATTTATTATCTTCCACTTCTTCCTTAAATTATTTTCTATGAATTTATGTGACTAAGATTGGGACTGTATCCGAGTTCTGAGAGAGCCTTCAATGGACTATGCTATTTTTAGAAAAGACGGACTCTTAAATCCTAGAGTCTAGCTGCCGCAACACCTTAAGTACTAAGAAATCGATCCGAAAGAGGGACAATTTAGATTCAAGGATAGTACTTTGCATGCTTCAGTCCTCTTGTGCCTAAACCAATAAGTTGCAACATTCCATTTCTTACCGGTCTAATGATGCGGTTTTATTAGTGGTTCTCTAATATCCTGCAGAAGACGTTTCCAACAAGTTTTATTAAACCAACAATTTTTCATATGCTCATTGCTTAGGAGGATTTCTGATAATGATTTTAATGATTTTGGTTTATTTTGATGATTGTGGGTCGGGTCTGATGGCGTGGGGTTTGGGATTGAACTCACCCTTGTGAGGCTGGGTGTTTATTTGTTTCCAAATACGTTCATTTCAAATGAGGTCAAGTTGGTCTCGTGGAAACTTGCAGCCTTCACTGCATTCACACCCCTTAATTAAGTTGCATCCTTTCCAGATGAAAAGCGAGGTGAAGCGTGTATATCTTGACAACAATATAAAAAACTAGGAATGCTATGCTGCTTCGTTCTGAAAAAGATCAAGAGTGAGAAGTTATTGTAAACCTGGTTTTATGTGTATATATAGAGCCAGGATCTTCTGCAGTGCGTTAAACTACATTCACATGTAACAAGTGTTTACAGCATAAAGGCTGGGATGTATAGGGTTAAAATTGTATAAAACCATCGGTGCCAGCCTTTGTGTCTGGGAACAAAGCAGTTGTTCACTGTAGCGCCCAAAATGTTCTTTGAACTTTTACTTTTATAATTATTATTATGATGATGATAAATGACAATAAAGAAGATGCTGATTTCCTAGTTTAAAATTCTTTTTAGGAGAATGATTGTCTGTGTTTAACATACCTCTATAGGTGTACCATTGATTGACACATGATGTGTTTTTTAATTTGGTCTCTTTTTGGACACCTACCTTTTCATGGGAATACTTTTTTAGACACTTTTAACCCCCAACATAACACCTGTCAGCTTATATTTCACCATAGGCACTACAGACACTTTTTCATCACTGAACATTTTCTTCCTTCTTTTGTTACTAACATATTGATTTTGAGAAATTGGAAACCACACCCCCCCCCCGGCCCTCCCCCATACGACAAATGTCCTGATTCTGTACCTTTAATTGAATATATTTTAATATCTTCCATCACAGAGAAGATTAAGAAGGACACGGCCTTATATAAAGCAGCAGTCAAAGGTGATTGGAAAGTAGCCAAAAAAATTATTGACGAAGATCAACGTGCGATCAGTGCAAAGATTTCGAAGTATTCGGAAACCTTACTCCACATTGCTGCTGAGGCAGGACAGACTATGTTCGTGGAGGAGCTAGTAAAACTGATGAAACCAGAAAAGCTAGAAATGAAAAACGAGTCTGGCGAAACCGCTCTCTTTTTCGCAGCCGCAAGCGGAGACGTTGGTACCGCAAAGCTCCTGGTGGAGAAGAACCGGAAATTGAAGGTCATAAGGAATAATGATCGTTTGATGCCAGTCCATCGGGCAGCTCGGCGTGGCAACAAGGAAGTCTTGTGGTATCTATTGAAAGAAAACAAAGATGATTTCCGAGAGAATGAAGATGTCAGTCTACTCAATTATGCAGTTATTGCTGGTTTCTACGGTAAGAAAACGTCCAATAAGCACTCTCTGGACTATTCATTTAAGAAATTATAAACTCTTTAACTTACATACAAGCTTAAACAAATTTTTTTTTTCCATGTTCGTAGATGTGGCATTATATCTAGTCCAGCAGTACCCGCACTTAGCTATTGGTTCAGCACTGGAGAAATTGGCTAGTAAGCCGTCGGCATTCTTGAGTGGAAGTGAGCTTGGGTTTATACAACGTTGCATCTACTCATGTGTGTCTCCCTTCAATTCCTACCCTTTTTATTTATTTGTTTGTTTGATAGGGATCTAATCTATGACCTCATGGTTGCGACTAAGGGCATGGGTATTTGGTTGAGCTCAGGCTCGAACCCTTGTACCCTTCCCTTTATTTTAATTTAATATGCCTTTTATATATGAATATTTACTTTTAGACTCACACCTCTGATTTTTATGTGCTTCGCAGGGATTCCTGTCCGTGTTGAACAAGCTTCCACCCAACAGCAGGCTAAAAAAGTAGATATTGAAAATCAGCTACTAAACTCTGCGAAACGCTCAAATATAAGAACCCTCTTCATTAAAGGTTTGTCACACTACTTCGTTTCTACTTACAGTGTAGTTCATAGGGGCTCTATGTGGTATTTAAATTCGGGATCCAGACCATTATTCATTTTTGGTTGACGTTGGTGTCAGACTGCGACTGTAACTAAGAGGCCAGCAATTCGGTCCAGCCTTACCGGTACCGCACCGCCTGCCCATATATATAAATATTGGAGAAGGATTGTTTGTGTTGACACAGACCTCTATAAGTGTGCATTGATTGACACATGATGGTTTTTTGAATTTGGTGTCTCTTTTTGAACACCTATTTTTTCATCTGAACACTTTTTTGACGTTTTTAACCTCCAAACACAATATATGTCAGCTTATCATTCACCACACACACTACAAACACTTTTTCATCACTGAACATCTTCTTATAACAAAATGGATCTGATTCAATATTACAATAGTGTGAAGCAAAACGAGAAATTAAAAAAAAAAAAAAAAAAACAGTAAACAACAAATAACAAATAACAATCACACAACACAATTTTTAACTTGGTTCGACAAGATTGCCTACATTCATAGGCGAAAACGGTCAAAAACTTTCTCTAAAACGGAGAACAAAGACAATATAAAATACACAATGGTGAATTCCCAAACCCAAAGTTGAAACCTTATGGAAAAACCCAAAGAACCCTCCACAAGACGTGGTTCTTGCCTCTCGTAAACGAAGTCTTGACAAAACTCTCAATCTGCCACAGTCTCTCACCTTATAAAACATACAAAAATAGTCCCTTTAAAGAGGTGTACGCCTAAAGAAAACCCTATTTCATAAAGTGGGTTGAAACCCAAAAATACCCCCATCGCATAAAATGACGTTTCACTCAACTGTTGCATGTGAATTCAAGACATTCTCAACAAAACTCCACTTTAGCTTGAATTTTATCAAACCAAACTGAACAAGGTTCCTTGATCATCTTCTCCACCAAAACCCCGAAGGGTACATGATCAATTCTTTGTCAAATTGAACGAGTCCAAACTACCCTTGAACTCAATTACCAAAATTGATTTTGTTGACATATCTACTAAAACCTCAGCAATAAATGCCTTCCTAACCATGTCTTCAAAACCATATCTAACTAAAAGTCTAACATCCAACTTGGGCTCACTTCTATGGTGCTGAACTTTTGGATCCTGAATGGGATATAAAATAACATCCTCACGTCTAAACAAAATAGGAGTCTTACACTTGAACTCCACCTCTAACTGAACACCCAAACTCAAATCTCTGTGTTTCACAATTTACTTTCTTGGATGCAGAAAAATATAATCACCAAAACCAATACCACCATGTTTCTTTTCAAGAGCACATTACTCACAAACCTCACTTTTTTCACTACAAAGAAAATTCCACTTGTTTAAATATGTCAAACATCTTATACAAATGTGACATATTCACATATTCTATAGTTATGTACAGACTAAACTCGAATATGATACAAAAAGCACCATTGTTCCACCTTGAACAGTGTTCCCAAGTAACACATAAAGGTTCTCAATCTTTTATGCTTCCAAAACCCGAGCACCCCAAGGAATCCTCATGAATTTCTTTTCAACAAAAGCATTACAACCACTAAAATCTAACTCACAAATAAATAAATAAGGTTCCTCTTCAGATCTGGAACATGTTGAACACCTATCAATGTTCTTAGAACCCTATCAAATATCTTGATCTTGATTGTTCTTATCCCTAAAATCTCACATGGCTTATCATTATCCATCAAGAAAACACCATCATTAATTGAATTGTAGGTGGAAAACACATCTTTATTGAGACACATATGATAAGAAGAACCTAAATCAAAAACCTAAACATCTTAAGAACTATCATCCCCAATAGTTATAGACAAAACCATGTTAACATCTAAATTTTCCTTCGCAATACTAGATGCATTTTAGGATTTAACTTGCCCCTTCTTTTCTTTGAGCTTAGGACAATTGGCCTTAATGTACTCTTTCTTATGGTAATAATAACACTTCAAATCCTAATGTGATTTACCAAATCTTTTCTCCTTTTGTCTTCCCACGAGTAACCAAACCTTTAGCTTAAACCTCATCAACAAAAGTTGTTCTAATCTTGTCTGAAAGAATGGTTGATGTAACCTTCTCTAAACTGAGAATACCAACCCATAGTATAGAGTTGTCACAAGATGCTCATTTGACAAAGGAAGCAAATGTAAAAGAATTAGAGCCTTAATTTCTTCCTCAAGCTTCTATCTAAACTTTTAACCCTTTATAAAATTGACAGAACTGTTTCTCTTTCAAAGTTCAAACAAATACTCAATTTAAAATTTAAATAGAACAGCCAAAAATTCTCAAATAAAAAGAATCCAGAACCTCAGCTCCTCGGATCCTCTACTTATATGAGTAGTTGCTAGAAGAGCACCTGTATCAATTACACAGTAGTATTTTTGTCATTTTCATGAAGAATCACGTCCTTGTTAAGGTCTAACTTCAAAGCAATTATTGGTTTTGTGTTCAATAGGGCTCCAATGGTGCAACGAAGTCTTTTGGAATGCCATTAAACATATATGTACGTATAAGCATAACACCCATCTCATCTTACTTTGCATGTATCTTTTATTATCTTTCTTCTTCTTCTTCTTTTGTTTAATTAATTTTTTTCATTGGTCAAGCTTATAATCAATCATTATTGGCCTGGTTTTCGATTGCAGCCCCGAGTATCAAGCATATCTATGATACAAAATTGATGCATACTCAATGTCCTGAACTTTTGAAATTAATTTGTGACCAGCTTACTCACTTGGATAAGGACTCTGTGGTTTTAAAATTAGTAGGAAATGCGGCCTTGACTGCCGCAAAGTTCGGGACTGTTGAAGTCATTGCCCATTGTGTCCAGTCTTATCCCCAAGTAATTTGGTATTACGAACAGAAATATCGTTCCATGCTTCACATTGCAGTCACACAACGCCAAGTAAAGATTTTCAAACACTTACAAGAATATGGTGCACGTACCAAAGAGTTGGCATGTTGGTGGGAAGAATCCACCGGCAACAACATCTTGCATCAAGTGGCAATTTCGGCACCTCCTCATGTATTAAATTCCGTATCCGGCGCAGCCTTACAGATGCAGCGAGAGTTACTGTGGTATAAGGTGATGAACTATTCCAAATTTCTCTTTCTGGTTCCCTTGAATTGAATAGAAAAGATATGGAAAAGAAAATTACACAAGAAAATAAATGAAATTTTTTTTCTGTATTTCGTAATGATTGTTTGGTTGCCAAGAAAAAAAGAAAGAAAAACTTGTGTTATAATTTTCATGTGAAAGGGAGGATTTTCAGGCAAGAGTTTTATGAAAATAAAATGTTAGCGTACAAGAAAATAGCTAGATGCATGAGAAAATTTCGAAAATTGAGAATCTTGGCAACCAGACAGCTTAAAAATGACTTTTCAAAAAGAATATTTGTCAAGAATAATGAGAAAACCAGTATTCCAAGACAACCAGACAGAGCCTATGAAAATTTTAAGACTGGAACGACCTTTGTGGATAATCAATCCAGAAAAGAAAGGTCGGGACGGGGCCACGTTTACTACACATTATGGGCGTGGTAATGGCCCAAGGAAATAGATGTATGCAGTGTCCTCTGTTGTTACCTACGTTGCTATGTCAATCAATAGTTATGAACAAACATTTCAAGGGATACAGTTCCTGATCGACATCAACCGTGGCCAACTGCTGTGTATTGCACTTGTGGTCTATAACTAATAGACCTTCAATATTCTTCATTTTTGTTTAGGGAAAAAAATAGGAAATGAGATATTGTTCTTTTTTGCCTTGTTCTCACGAACAAAACAGATTGTCCCATGTTCTAGGCAATTGGGTAAATGCCTAACATCCACCTTGAGGGAAATGTATGCTTGGAACCCCCTTAGATTCAGCAAGGTTATGAAAGACCTTGGGAGATAAGTTTCATGGGCCATGGAAGGGGCTGAATTTCCATGAGACAATCAATCTAGCCATAGGATAGGGCATTGGCCTAGCATGTTCTAGGCATTCCTTGACAATGCTTGAGCGCAGGCATAAGCCATCCAAAGGGGGAGTCAACGACCCCTTTGGACCTTCATGGACTGTGCTTGGGTCCTCGAAGTGAGGATCTAGCTTAGCCCAAAGGTTGATGTTTTTGCCAGTCATTCGTATATGACAACACAATTTAGACCGATTAGGCGATTTAGGGCCTTTGTGACTTAGGTGCCTCTCTTAAGAGCTTAACATGATCTTGTTCTACTCTAGGAGGATCGCACCCAGGTCATTGGCAAGCTTATGTGCATGGGACGATGTAGTACTTGTGAGCGATGCTATAGGCGACGACGGGCTTAATAGCTTGAGAGGATACTGTTCTGGTGTGTTGGGCCTTTAGTTATATACGAAAAGTAAGCATAGCTTGGTGACTATTTGAGATGTGCTATAATGACATAGTGGGTGACTTGCAAGATAGCTTAGTCAGAAACTAAGGATAATTTAGTTTGGTGCTGGCTAGGTTGATGACATGGGAAACCCTGTGAGTGGGACGAGTATGAAGGAGATGCAATTAATTAACCTGTAGGCTGGTCAAGCAAGGGTTGTCGCAATACGACTAAATATTGATCAGTCGTATACTCGTCCATGCATTATCAGACACATTGTTTGTCAAAGAAGGGCTTGGATGGTGTCCAGTTGACCTTGGCTAGGTGATATGGCTGTGTGCCACATGGATATAGACAAAGTAAAATTTTCATGAAACTTGGTATCAGAGTTAAGGATTGTCTCTGATACAGTTGGTATCAAAGCCTAAAAGGTGTCTCTTATGCTGTTGGTATCAAAGCTAAGAAATGAAATTGATATAGCTGGTATAAAATCTTAGAGGAGTTTCCGTTTCTACAATTAGTATCGGAGCAAGGACATTGCGTCTAATATAGTTAGTATTCAAGGAAGGAGAATGCCTCTGATACACATAGGTATTGGAGTGCAGTGTGCTATGCATGCGGCATTTAAAGTAGCAAGGATTTCTGCAATGAGAGTGGTTGCTTTTGGTACAGAAGTATCTGACTAGAACGGTGTGGTTTTGAATAGCAGGAGGACTATTGGCCAAAAAGCTTGTTGGCTTCATAGCTTGAGAGAACATTTTAATACCAGAGGACTATTATGAAACATTTTAATATCTCGATAGACCGGCTCATAGGCATGTTAGTAAGTGATGTTGAGTGGTAGAAATGCACGCATGTTCAACTGAAAGGGATGCTATGTTTATGTTGGGTCAATTTAAGACAAAGAAGAAGTTCACAGAGGCTCAAGCGAGATGACTTATGTAGTACTTATTTTCTTCATTATAGCAACTTCCACGGATATTATAAGCTCCCAGATACAATAAAATTGAACATAAATATGTTATTTTCTTACATGATGGATTTGGTTCTTTGCTGTATTGCACTTTGACTTTTTCAATGCACAATTATCATGTTTTGATGAATGCCCAATTCATCTACTAACCTTTTCAAGTACATAACTTTCGTTGTTGCATCTGCTACCATATACTTATCCTGTTAGGGCCGATTTACCTTCTTCCACTTAGAAGAAAACGGGATGCAAAAAAATCAACAAGCAAAACGAAAAAGAAAATCATGCACAACACAAGATTTACATGAAAAACTCCAATTTGGGGAAATACCACGGAGCCGCAGAGAAAACTTTCACTATCCGGAAACCTTCGTCAATGACGATTACAATTTTCGGAATCTCTCCCTCTTCGCACGCAACCCTAGAATGAAACATATAAATACCCCAAAAAACCCTAATACATTGCAGATACAGTTCGGATCTGGTCCGATACATAAAACCATAAAATGGGTCAAAATCTGGGTCAATTCGGGTTTTTTGGGTTATAATCCAGGTCATATTCGGGTTGCACAAAGTATAATGCTAACCCAAATCAAACTTCACACATTATAATCTCCCACTTGAAGTTTGATATCCTGTTGCATCTCCTGTGTTTGTGAACACCATTCTTTCCTTGATGTGATTCCTATCTCTTGCGGCTCAACTGCTCCATCTTCACACCTAAAGACCAACGGAAGCTTTGTATAGCTCTAGTTTCACTGTTGTGACTACCTTAGTGAACATATCTGTAGGATTATCATTTGTATGAATCTTTTCCAACCTCAACACCTTTTCTTTTAAAAGCAAACGTATGAAGTGATGCCTCCTGTCAATGTGTTTGGTCCTTGCATGGAATGTTAAATTCTTCGCAAGATGAAGAGTACTTTGGCTATCACTATGTAATATGTTGTTCTCTTACTTCTTTCCCAACTCTTCCATCAAGTTCTGCAACCAAACCATTTCCTTGCTTGCTTCCATGACAATAATATATTCCACTTCAGTACTTGAAAGTGTCACTATCTTCTACAACTGTGACACCCAACTAATAGTTGTAAAACCTAAGGTGAAGACATACCCTGTAGTATTTCTTTGTTTGTCAAAATCTCCTGACAAAACCGAATCCACATAACCTTGTAGGTTAAGTCCAGACCCTCCAAAAATCAATGCAGCTTTAGAGGTTCCTCTTAAGTACCTTAGAATCCACTTCACAGCCTCCCAATGTATCTTTCTTGGCTTGCTTAGAAACCTACTAACAACTCCCACTAAATGAGCAATGTCTGGCCTTGTGCTAACCATAACATACATCAAACTGCCTATTGCTGATGCATATGGTACCTTGGACATGTAATCTTTCTACTCTTGAGATTTAGGAGATTGTTCATTGGAGAGTTTGAAATGCCTTGCTAATGGGGTACTAACTAGCTTGACATTTTGCATGTTGAATCTTTTTAGGACCTTTTCAATGTAGTCCTCTTGAGACAACTTCAATATATGGTTCTTTCTGTCTCTTGTGATTCTCATACCAAGAATCTGCTTAGCTACACTCAAGCTCGTCATCTCGAACTCTCTTGACAACATATTCTTGAGATTATTTATCTCCTGCATGATTGATCCTACAACAAGCATATAATCAATATATAAAAAGCAATATAATGTAACTGTTGTCATACCTCTTGATATAGCAGTAATGGTATGCATGGCATCTCCTAAAGCCATTTACTATCATGGAGGTGTCAAACTTTAATTACCACTACCTTAGTGCTTGCTTCAACCATATAAGCTCTTTTTCAACTTACAAACCAATTCTCATTCCCTTAAGTAGTGTAACCTTTGGTTGCTCTATGCAAATTTCCTCCTCCAAATCACCATGAAGGAATGCAGTCTTCACGTTTAGTAAGACGCCAGCTAGGATACCTGACATCATTTGAAACCCTTTATTAACTTTCTTTGTGAGATCATAAAGTTTTCCTTTGTAGTTCTGAGATGACTCATTTGTCTTGTTTACACTTGAATTAGTAGATTGTTTATTTTTTCTGGGTGCCATTTTGAATTGACTCCCATTGTGGTCGCCAATTTGTTGGCTGTCAACAATAATTTTAATCTTCGGATCAAACCGTAAGGATTTCTCGATTCAGATTACCAACATTACCAACATGATTAGGTTCGGTAATGCCTCTAGATCGAGGACTTTAACAATGAAACAATACCAACCAATTGGACAATATATATCACTTTTCATTACTTGAAACAAAAAAGTACAATATGAATCACAAATGTACCTTTAGATATATTAGGTTGCCATTCTTTTTCTTGAGATCAAGGAAGAACTTCGTTGAATCTGGTCTTATGATATAGTCAACTTGTTTGTTACAAGGCTACATGATCTAACTAAGATAACTCTACCGCTACTACTACTGTTAATCTATGATAGAGATAACAATGTGTTTGATGATGCTTGTTATTCTGTTGTCTTCTTCATTTATAGTGATCCTTCAACAGCACCATCGTTCCAGTCCACGCTTGGTTACAATTTTTTTTTTAGTTTGAATCATGGGTCTACCACTTGCTTACTAGTTTACCCGTTATCTTACGTGGGACAGTTATCAACTTTTGTCGCACCTTTTCCTCTTCACCTTTCGTCCGACATGTCAAACTCGATAACCGTCCACCAAATCATTGCTGAATTTCATGTGTCAATTATTGATTGGTGGATTTCAAAGTATGGCGTAACAACATGGTTGTTCAAGAATTAACTTAGTTGATTCTCTTTCTCGAAAACTTGCATAGCCTATGGATAAACCATTTGCATAGCCTATTTCAAATGGGTGATGTTTTGGATATCCTTCCAGGGATGGTCTAAATCAAGCCTAGGCTTTGTTTTCATGTGACCAGCCCGAGCTGAGCTAGGCAAAACTCGGCTCATTGCCACTCCTATCTATATTTATCTAGCAAATTTTCCTAGTGAATGAAAATTTTCTCTTCATCAACATATGAGTACTCTCCATCCTAACATCCGTCTTTTTGTCTCACAATACACCATTTTGATATAACTTCATTTATCACGCGACCCTTTAATCCTTCCAAAACTGATTACCAAAAAAATCCTTCCAGAAATGTACTTTCCCAAATGAAACTCTTAGCTTTATTTATTTATTTTTATTTTGGTAAGAGAAATGAAACTTTAACTTAACCTGCCCCGTCCTTTATATCTTGCTAATCAATGGCCTTAACTTGATTTTGAAAAATCAATTCCTGCAATTATTTCCTCCATGTGGGCTTCTCCCCTTTCACCACATGGCCAGAAGGATTTGGCTGTAAACAACATTTTTGGTCATTTACATCTAAGGGATTTAGATACAAAAGACAGAACACAAGGGCTTGATACATAAATGCCAAAATATAGGGGCATAACTGAAAACCACCCTCCATCTCCCGATCCCTCACAAAATAAATAAATAAATAAATATATATATATATATATATATATATATATATATATATATATTTGCTGTAAAAAAAAAAAAAAAAAAAAATCATAAACTAAGCTCAAGAATTCCAAATCTTCTATCATAGTTCGAGATAATGACCCCTAAACAAAAACACTATTCCCCTAGAAAAGGGTAACATGGAGATCTGTCAATTCATGTCTAAAACGGGTTTCTTGTTAACTATGATTCTGATTTTCGCTGCTACACGGCATCACTCAGCCCCTTAGCTACGTTCTGGAAAACCAAGGGTCAATGTTTTAAAAGATGATCCATGACAGCCATATAGAAACTAGGAAAAGAAGGGATGCCTTTAGAGAAACCAATAAGAACCATTAACCCATCAACTCAAGGCTCTAGCATTCCAAGTCTTAAGAAAAAAATTTCCAATGCAACGGGTCTTACATGAGACTGGCTTTAATTGTTGAATTGAAATAAGGTTTTTTAGAAGACCCCACCACTTAATTTTTGAACAGCAAGTCTCACATAAGACCTGTCTCATAGAATCAATTCTCAAACAATTGCTATCACAGTCTGCCTGTTCCTTACTGAATCTTGTCTTGACTATATAAATCATAATGCATCCGGGTCAACAACTCACCTCAGACTCGGGCGAGTCAAGTCCAACTCATTACATTTAGTTTCACACCTTCTTTAACGGTCAACTTGGCGTTTGGGACAAGAAATAGATTCAAACCATCTTTCATTTAACATTTTCCCTGTAATACTTGCTGTCTCTTTCGAATGTTTCACCAACTTCACTTATGCACATTAATCCCCCATTTGCTAATATTAATTAACTTAAATATGTAGTAAATAATTAATTAATTCTAGTAAGTAATAGTACTTGTTTTAGTATTAGTGCCTTGCACGGCGTGCGAAGTACAGTGACAGGATAGTGGGAGAATCAAGCCCTTTTCATAGATGGAGATTAACCATCATACATGATTCACAACCTCACAATCATTGCATCAATCCTAACCGTTCATCCACCTCTAACGGTCCACAAAAGTGGGCCATGCACCACCTAGACTAAGGCTAAGTTGGAGAGACAGAGAGAGAGAGAGCAGGTGAATTTAAAACTTAAACAAAGGGCTAATAGCTTCACCCACATGACAATAAAATAGAGACCCACCAGAGAGGACCGCCGCCGGAGAAGACCTCACCATCAGAGCATCGCTTTCTAGTGATTTATCTCAATTGATGGGCGCTGCAGACACTGTAAAGACTGCAACGATAACCCATATTTATCTGTTGCTTTGTTTCTCTTTTCTTGGCTTGTTAATGTTGCAGAGGTTTCTCCCTATTCTTAGGTAATGGAAGGAGACGGCAGACAAGGCGGAATGAAAGAAGAAGGTGAGAAGGAGAAGAAAATTACTTTCGATGTGAAGGAAATGGAGAAAGAACAGATGGGTTTTCAGGCAAAGGTGATTCAAGACTCTTCTCAAACGGAGTTTAAGGTATCCAAGTTGCGAACTTTGCATCCAACGAACCCTCTTAGGATTGTCATTCAAGGCAACTCTCGAGTTCAAACTGCCCCTCCTCCAGGACCTCCACAGCCACCTCTTTCAACCCCACAAGTAAGCGAAACAGATAGAGATGAGACTTTTTTTTTTTTTTTTTTGTGATCATTTTACAAGCTATTGACTTCATCTTCCTGGTTTTTTTTTTTTTTTTTTAAATTAAAGCAGCAATCGTTGACGACGCTTAATTCAAGGGCTTACACAAATCGGATATCTCTGTTTCTGTTTCTTCTACACATGGTTGTTGCAGTTGGGTTACTCTGCTTTCTTGGATTCAGGGCAGTTCAAGGTTTCTTAAAAACAGGGGAAACTCAAAGAAAAGAGAAGAGGCTTTTACAGTACTGGTTGCCACAAGTTGAAGGTGCAGCTGTTATCAGTATTAGTCTTGCCTTCGTATGGCAAAAGGCATTCAGAGAGTGGCCTGAATTCATGGTTAACTTCATACTTTGGAGCAGCTTTGCAACGTCTCTATCTGCCGGAATTCTCCTCCTCTGCTTCCAGAGGGCTGCTACGGACGGCGTCGGCGTGGCCCTCCTCGCCTTTTCGATCGGTAATGGCCTCTATGCGTGCTGGGTCACTCAGAGAACAAGGTTCTGCGCCAAAATCTTGACAAAATCGCTCGAACCCGTCGCGAATTTCGCCGATATCAATCATCCCACGTACTGGATGCTTGGAATTGGGTTCGTGTGGATATCTCTGTGGGTTGTAGCAGTGATTGGAGCCTTGAATTTTCATTTCCCACCTTTGATCATAATTGCTCTGATCTTAAGTATGGCTTGGATAACAGAGGTGATGAGAAACGTCGCCAATTTGACAATTAGTCGAGTCATCTCTCTGTATTATATGAGAGGAATGCAATCGAACACCCAATTCTGCTTCCAAAGAGCTCTCTCCCGGAACCTCGGCAGCGCTTGTCTGGGTTCGCTCTTTGTGCCGGCAATCGAAACTCTGAGAATCATCGCTCGGGCTCTGAATTTGCTTGAAGGGGAAGATGAGTTCATGTTCTCTTGTGCTCATTGCTGCCTCAGCGTCATGGAGTCCATCTTCCGATACGGCAATGGCTGGGCCTATGTTCAGGTATTGTTACCGTTATTGCAAAATTTTCTTTCCCTTGATTGAATTTTACATTGGATAAGCTTTGCTCTGCTCATTATAGACAGTAACTACAGACTATAAGCAGAATGCAGTAGGAACCTTTTACAGAATGGATGGATGGATGGATGTGCTGTCAATGAGCCAACTTCGGCTCATCTGAATTAGCCTGAGCCCAGCTGCATTAGGTTCAGCTCAGTAAATATGGCTTGTTAAGGGTCTTATTTATGTATATAATATATTTAGATAAATTATTATATTATATAATTAAAATTAAAAATAGGATTTCGTATACCCTTTAATGAGCGACTGTGATCTGACCTGCATCAGGGCTGGACACACAGTGCCTAAAAGTTAAAAGCACCCTCCAAAAATATAAATCACTTTTTCGGTGCTGATGTCTCTATTCCTAATGTAGGGAGGACCTTAGTCATTTATTAAGGGTCACACCAAATCCAAGGCTTATTACTAGATATGACAAGTTTCGGCGACGATTTTCTACGCTGATGCTAACCTCTGCCAAGATCAAAGGGTGGCCACATCAGTGTCAGAAGTGATTTACACACGCCCCCAAAAGTGTAAATCACTTTCAGTGCTGATTAGGGGTGGGCATGGGCTGGGCTCAGGGTGGGTCATAAATTAAAAATAATAATAATGTTGACATGTAGGTTTGAACTCTAAACTTGTCCAAAGTTCAAAATTTCGATTTTGATAGATTATTCATCATGAAAATTAATGGAAATTTTATTAGAATGCTTCGAAATATTATAAAAATTATGAAAATTCCAATGTGAACTATTATGAAAATTTCAATCTCTGTTGAGCATGATTACGCACTCTAGATTAAAATAACTATATAAAGCATTTAAGTCATGTACAAATAAATGAAAATAATATGCAAATGGTTACTATTCATTTTTTTAGATAAATGACTATCAAACATGTCATAATTCATCTTAAATTAGTTATTTTGTAAACAAACTTTATATAACAAAGTTATACAATAGTTTTTGTAGCACATATCTAACTTATGCATACATACTC
>JAOXJP010000016.1:2909578-2921033 GCA_025762735.1 Platanus orientalis
TTCTTCCTCTTTTATATATATATTTTTATTTGTTCTGTTTTTATATATATATATATATATATATATATATATATATATATATATATATATATATATATATAGGAAATATGAATTTTCATTCTGTGATTTAGTTTGAGATACCATATTTGTGGTTTGGTGAACGAATATTTGTATCATTTTTTATGCTGTCTAATTCTTCTGAATGTTATTTACCAAAATATGAAAATTCTGAATTGACGAATTACCCTTTCACTTCTAAATTGTTCTCATGTATTGCTCGTTTATATTATGTCAGTCATGGTGAGACCCTACTGCTCTTCTACATTTGAATATTGTCCAGGTCTAAACCACATACAATGGTGCAAGATACCTACTATTAGGCTGCATGGTGGGGGCATATTGCAACTTCTGCTGCTGGGGAGAATTGATGCAGTTTGTTATTTTAAATGTTAAGAAAGATTTAAGAAAGATTAGATGCTTTTCTATCAAGTTTAACTTAATGGGATTGAGTTAAAAGTTTTTGTTTTTGTTTTTTAAATTTGATTTTCATTTGTTGCGAGTGGTCGAAATGCACTTTTTTGGTAGCTGTTCAGCGATTTGGAAACAGAAAAATATGGTCAAGTTCTACATGAAGATTGCACTTGGCTGTCTGGTTTTATATAACATAGAATTAAAAAAAAAACCTTGCAGGTTGTTGGCCTGCAACTGTTTAGATCTACTTGTGGTTCTTTGAGAAATTAAACAATTTGAAAATATTCTCGTCATATTTTGATAATAGTCTTGTGTATTTCCAATAGGGGTTTGCACAATATAATTGGTCACTGATTTATGATGGGACGATGTGAATTGGATTTAATGTTGGACACTTCATTCTACTGCTATTTCATAATATATATCCATCAGTAGGTGGCTGTTGATTATTAAGGATAATTTTGTGGTGAATTTCATGGGCTTTGTTAACTCATGCAAGGCATGACGATTATGGCTATCAATGAGCTTGTGCAGTGTGTAGCGGACATTCAATAGACAGATCACCCCCTTGACAAAGAAAGCATCCTAACTTCATATAATCATCAATATATATTATTTTTTTGTTCTTAGAAGGCGTTCATGCAAAGTTTAGAGTTGCCCCCCAACTTCAGATAACTTGACACATGGTTGAAGGCGTTGTGATGGAACATTACCAGCTGAATTGGGGTGGTTTGTTACTGGTTAGTAATCAAATATTGAGGATAAAGATTCGAAACTAGAAATAATTCGGCTAGGGTTTACTTCTATCATGACATCAATAAAAATGCCTGACGGTTGGGCACGGTTCTTTATAAGAGGGAATACATTTTACAGCTAGGACTGTAGCCTTAGGCTGCGTTTGGCATTGCTTAAAATAAGTATATATATTGCATTTTACTGAAAATAAGCAAAAAATTATTTCTTCTGTGCAAAATAAGTACTTTCTGAGTAAGCTTAAGCCGAAAAACTGCTTTTAGCTGAAGTAGGAAGCAGTGTTTGGTAACTCTCTCAAGAAGTGATTCTTGTTGTTGCTTTCGTTCCCAAGGTTCCAAAATAAGTGAAAATGGCATTTGGTAACTTTGGCCGAGTTTGGTAACTCCCAAATTTCATCTCCCAATTCTTCATTCTTGATTCCACCAGGAATGTATTCTTTGGAGTGAATTTTAGGATGACAAACATGTTTGGTTGGGTAGAGGAGAGAAATTGAAAAAAAATTTTAAATCTTGATGAAAATAATGAAAGTGGTGAAAATGTTTAAAGATTATGATAAAAATATAATAGAATGAATTAAAAAGAAAACGAGAATCGAGAGTACTTTTTTCACCTCCCAAAATTTCACTCCCAAACCGATTTTGGGAGTGGAATCCGGGAAGAGAATGCGAAGTTACCAAACGCCATTTTCACATATTTTGGAATCTTGGGAGTGAAAGCAACGAGAATGCATTCTCGGGAGAGTTATCAAACGCAACCTTAACAGCTCTGTTTGAGGCATCCTTCAAACCCCCTCTTATTCTCCCACACCTGAAGTGGGCTGACAGCAAAAGGGTTGCACACCGATGTTTTGGTGACCCTTCCACCATTAACAGCACACAAGACCATGTATTCGCGTGTATCATCTTGCACAGACTGCCTGTCAGTGCTCCTCCACATGTCAATATGTCATGCAATAAGAGGAGGTTGAGGAGATGCCTAAACCAAAGACGGTAAAGCTTACACAACTCAAACAAAAACAGACCTCTCGGACCAAAAATCGAAGCAAATGTTCTGTGATAAAAATGTCTCTGTAGTGTATATGGTGAATTATAAACAGACATGTGTTGTTTTGGGGGGGTAAAAGGATCCAAAAAAGTGTTCAGTTGAAAAAATAGGTGGTCAATAAAAACATCAAATTCAAAAACACATCATGTTTCAATCAATGGCATGCCTTTAGAGGTCTGTCTCAAAACAATCATTCTCCACCAAAAATTGGCTAAATTGGGTGATCAATGCAACAGATGTTAAATCTATTTTTTTTTCCTGCATAAACAACCCATTATTAAGAAGAATATAAAGAATGCAGAAGGTATATCAGGGTGCAATCAACCACTGAATAGATGTTCAGATAATTGTTAAAACCATTCTTAATATATAAGAGATATATGGTCAAGCAAAACTTAAAGAGTTGCCTCCTACAATGCTAAATTGCTAAGCCCATCATCAAGAAAACTTTTTAATGTTTTCAAGGTTAACTTAATGTTTCATAATGTAATCAAGAATATCACAGAAACAACTACATATAGCTCATTGAAGTGAAAAGTTAATTTACAAGTGATAAGCAAAATTCATGAATAAAAGAATTTGATTATGGGTAATTACATCTTACTTGAACACAACCACTGCCTACTTGCTGCTACTTTTAAGTACAAAAAGAAGAAATACAAAACCACCAATCTATACATACATCAGTTCTCTAATCTTCCTGTGCCAACCATGTTTAGTGATGCTGAATTGGTGTCAAAGAATTGATTAATGGATGAAGAAAGAACCAGAGTTGGGAAAAATGGAAGCTTTGAAGATCACTGCGGTTCTCTCAGATGACTCAGGTTCCTCTTGGAGATGGAGTACTCATAGGCACGAAACAAACGTTTGCGGAATCGTCTGAGATTCAATGTCACATTCTGGCCATCTAGGTAGACCTTCTTAGTGAATTCCCAGCCCTTCGCGTTCACACTCTCGGGATCTGTGAGAACAGGATCATCCATATCATAAACCCCATACAAAGAACTCTCTCTTGGAAGGATCTTATAGCCTATATAATTGAGGCCAAGCTTCATTGCAGGTTCACCATAAAAGGCCTGTGCAGCCCAATCTGTTCCGAGTGGGATCACTTGGGTGAAAACACAACCAGGCCTCATAAAAAGGAAATGTGTCATAGCAGCACCATGAACACCAATCATGGCATCACTTGAATTGATAGCCCTATAAATCTTAGCTAGCTCCATCCTCGGGTCCGGCTTCAGTAATTCAACTTGAAAACCAATATCCACAGCCAATTTCACCAGTGCATCCTCGTTTGTTATTGCTCTCGACCCTTTTCGAGATAAGATAACCAGCTTTGGCTTTTTCAATCTTTCTTCTTCCTTTTCTTCAGATGGTGATGGCAATAAAGATAAACTTCCATTCAATTTCAATTGGGTACCTCTTTCCTCTTCTTGAAGCAATCCCCTTATTCTAGGCCAGTATGCTTTGTCTAAAAGATTATGAAAATCTCCAATAGTGTTGTTTCCCTGCATCAGGGAAGAATCCACTGTGAGCTCATCATGGATTCTGAGTCCAACAATCGCTTCAGGGAAGCAATGGGTTCTGTGATCTCCGTTGAAATCGATTGGAGGATAATCAGAGAGACGGGAGAGGATGTCTCCATACTTAGTAATCCACCACTCGTGGTATTCAAGAATAACAAACACAACTTGCTTGTTCAAGTGCTGAGAGGTGATGTACAGGGGAAGAATTCCATCATTAAACTCATGGTAAACGTTGCCGGTGTACCCACCCGTCGAGAAGAAGATAGCCGGAACAGAGTGCTGGACGTCGCATTCATGGTGACTCCCGGAATAGTCTTTCTTCACAATAAGGTCTAGTTCATCAATGGTGTCCATAACGCTCGTTTCCCACTTTCTGGTATATGGTTTGATCTTTTCTTGCTGTACTTCCTTTTCATCTCCTTCTGCTCCTTCTTCCAAAGGGGTCGAAGCATGATTGATGAAGCCACTGTTGTTGTTAGAACTATAAAGTAAGACTGAAGAAGAAGCAGATCGGGTCCTTATATCCCCTTTCATGAAACAGATATCCGAGCGGAAACCACTCCTGTCACAGCAAATACTTCCTGTATTCATAACCAGAAAAAAAAAAAAAAAAAAAAAACATAGAAGATATGAAACAGTACCAACTTCTTCAATAATATGAGTTGATTGATTCGATAAGGAAAAAGGGTTAAAGAAAGAAAAAGTTACAAACCTTTAGAGATTGAAGAACAAGGGACTTCTCTATCAGCAATCAGCCCATCTTCTACTCCAAAAGAATCTGAACAAAGCAAGAAATAAAGTATTAAGAGAGAAATACCCAATAAAGAAAAGCTAAAAAAGAAATCAGAGAATAAAAGAAAACTTACATAGGAGGGAAAGATTGGAGGAACGGGAGAAGAGCTGAGGAAGCAAGATTAAACTGCAAGAAACAAGTGAGAAGACGAAGAGCAGAGGAAGGAGTTTGGGTCTTGTTCTCTTGAAATAACCCGTGTTTGAACAATCTACAACAAGGGTTTGAGACTCTTCATCATCTTCTCCAACCTCTTCACCCTTTCTCATCTGATAAAAACGGTGATGATGCACCATTTCTGGCTCACTACTTTCTTCTTCTTCTCTTTCTCTTTAGAGCTTCTGTAGCTGTTTGTGCTGAATCTTGAAACTTGAAATCCACAAGAAGAGAAATAAGGCTTTATGTATGACAGGTGAAGAGGAGAGGTCTCTCTCTTTGTGGGTTGCTTCAGAGGGTTCTTCCTCTTCTCTGTAGAACGAAGTAATCAAAGGATTGGTGGGCTGGCACGGTCAAACGCGTAGCGTATGTAGAACGAGAAGGGAGGTGGAAACTCAGCGAGGCGGTCGCCAGACTAAAAACAAAGCCTACCCCCCTAATATTATTAAGGGGTCTATTAGTCACACCTCAAATTTTACTGAACTTACCTCACGCTCTATCGTTGCTGATGTCACCTCACAAATTTTTGAACTCACCCCGTCCCTTCTCCATTATACCCTTTATCCCACACCTCCCTCATTTTAACATAGTAAAACCCAACTCTCACACCTCATGCATCCCTCTCATCCTACAGTTCTCTCCCATAAATAGGATAACCATCATCGAGCAGCTCTCCCCCTCCCTCACTCACCATCGAACATCATTTTTCTGTCGCACCATCAATCTTCTTTCCTCTCTCTTTCCCTCCCTCACTTTCTCTCTCCCCCTCCCTCTGCATTTGACGTTCTTCACATTTCTTTTCAATCTCTCCCTCACCTTGTCTGAGATATGGATCGTACACGAAGTGAACGAGATGAATGACCCCGCACGCGAGATGGACGATCAGCTGCGACCATACCAGGTAATTTTTTTTTTTTATAAAAAAATTTGGATTTTTGGGCGCTCAGCCTGTGGTCACCGAACAGGGGGCCACTGCTCGGCCACCCCAGCCTAGCAAGGTAGCCCCCGCACGGCCAGGCCAACCGAACAGTGGCCTCCTGCTCGGCAACTAGAGTCCGAACACCCCAAAAAAAAAAACCAAAAGAAAATATTAATAACACTTAAATAAGTTTTAAAAATATATTAAAAAAAATTAATATTATTTTGCATTCATAATAATTGAGGCAATGCTAAATACAAGTGGGTCAATGGGTGGTCCTGGACAAGGGCAGTTTTCATAGCATTCTCTTGAATTTATTGCATTTAAATGATGTTGCTGAATTTACTAGGCCAAGGAGGGGAGGGTTCATTTGAGGGTTTGAATCATCTCCGGTCTGAATGGATAGACATCATGCTTATACCTATCAATGAGTGTTTATGAAGGTCATTTTACATCAGGACATTTTGGATAAACAAAAAAAAGGGTTTAAGGGAGGTAAGTTCAGAAAAACTTGAGATATAAATAGCACACCCTATTATTAATCTTAATCCTATTGTCTCAACTCTTTGAGAAGAGCTTCACAGCAAAGTTAAAACTAAAAGACAATTTTTTGTGGGCAAAAGTGGAACAGGGTATAGGATGAAATGGTAGTGACCCTTCCCCTTAAAGGAGTAAAAAGATCGATGTACCTTATAATCCACTGAATCATCGACTGATGTCGTCTTCTGGTTGAAAGTTGAAACTCCAACGGAAACTTTCATAGGGCGTTGGTACTTGGTTTCCGGTTGATCGGGTTGACCCAAACAAATGCAATACAGGTTGACCGGGTTCAACCAAAACACAATTTTTGGTTGAGTGTGCATTGTTGTCAGAATAGGGCAAGAGGTTAGCAAGTGCCAAACCCTAATCTAATCAGAAATAAATTGGGTCTAACATCAGCCAACCATAATTTTATTAAAAACACCTCGGATCATCTTCAGTCCGGGTGTGTCCAGCATCAATTTTACGCTCACACGTGACCAAAAAGCAAATTACATCCCTAAATCTATGGTAAAAGTTTATTTTTTCACCTTTTTCGTCCAATGTCAGCATTAAATTGATGTTGTACATATTGGGAGTCTTGGGACTGGAGACAATCCGCAATATATAAAAAATGAGGTCAATTGGCTGTTTTTTATATATTTTTTTGAAGGTTCCATATCTGGCTGGCCGGTTCAACCCTAAACCTGCATAAATCTTCCCAAGGGAAGATCCAGAGGGACCATTCCCTAGATGTAGTATTCGGTCTCTTATCCTGTGCGAAGCCTTGTGGTGATTCACTGGTGAACTGAGACACAACCGGGGGAGGGGGGGGGGCTCATACACTTTTTGTTAGCTCCACTCCTTTTGTGTCTCGGCTCACCACGAGGCATATCATAAAATATGGCTCCTCCGCTGTGGGGTTGATATCATCTGCACCACCCTCCTTGAGGCATATCATAAAATATGGCTCCTCCGCTGTGGGGTTGATATCATCTGCACCACCCTCCTTTGCAATTCTCAAGAGCCACACATGGGGAATCAATTCACTTTTTGGAGGTGAAGCGACATCCCAAAAATTGAATTGATTCTCCCTGTGTGGCCCTCAAAAGTCGCACATGGGAGGTGGCTTAGAAGATTTGAGGTGCAGCATTTGACGTAATGTAATATTCGACTTGATATCATCTGCAATGCACGAGGGCTAAGGCTGAGGCATGGGGGGGGGGAATCAATTTACTTTTGGAATTGTTATCACACCCCCAAAAAGTGAATTGATTCCCTTCCTCTGTCTCGATTTTTGAGTGTTGCTGAGGGGGCGACACAGAGGATATGCTCCCGTAGTATTCAGCCAAAAAACAAAAGTCTCTAACCTAAGCAGATGGTGTCAAGAATCGTCACCTCTAACATTTCGTCACAGAGGATGGAGAGTGGAGAATGATTACCGGCCCCTTCGATGATCGATGTGCAATCAAGTGAGTTGGACATGAGATTTTTTTTTCTTGTTGGACTTGAGCTGGAAAGTACCAATATATCAAAATGATTAATCAAGAAAAAAGTGATGGGCGAACGGCTCGGGTCAAGAATTGCTTACCGATAATAAGTGGTACTCTCGATAGCACTGAATAATTATTAGAAAATGGGAAACCTGTGTGAAATTTTGGGTTTCGAGAGTCGAACGTAAACTTAAACGCAGCAAACGTGTGTATCGAGGCATCAAAGCTACCAAGGGCGTTTTACCCAGCAAAGCTCCAAAAAAACACAAAGGGCAAAGGCTGCCAATGGCGGCGCCAGCAAACATAAAAATAAAAAAATAAAAAAAATAAAAAATTTTGCCAACCAGGTACAGCCACACAGTTTGAACTTAGGTCCTTGTTTCTAAATCGGAAAGAATGTTGTCTCCAGGAAATGTTGTGTAGGATGGTGTCCAGGACACCAATGGACGTCATATGAAATAACATGCATAATCCATCTTGAGAAACTGCATTACACACCTATTTTATTTCATATGACGTCCTCAGGTGTCCTGGACACCACAAATACTAATAGAAAGACCACGTGACAGTCTACTTTAGTGGGGTGTAGTAGGTCATCATCTCTGACGGCTTGAATGAATAAATCTATTGCATATTGAATGGGTCATAGACCAAAGCCCATTTGATATTTTATCAACCACTAATCACACAGGTCACGAGTTTTGTATTTTAATCACCAATTATAATAAGAGTTGGAAATTGGAATCGTCTCCATTTCAAATGGAGATAAATCCAGCTGGTTTCATTTTTCTGGTAAATAATAAGTCCAACTAGATCCTGTGTAAGGCATACGCATGTTATGCTGGACAAGGCAGGTAGAAAGGATCTTCTCTTGTCCGCTTATGACCTTCAGGTGGCAGGAGATGATTGATAGAAAAACTTGAATAATATTTTTTTTAAATTAATTCATTTTTTTCTTTCAATAATGTCCTGTTACCTGTTATTAGACAAGGCCTGTCTTACTCGGCTGGAGCATTAAAAGTAAAGTGGAGTATTATCCAAAACCAAAAAAATTGAGTAGAGTGGTCTAGATGTTGAACACGATAATGAACTGATCCAGGTCAATCCCTCCCAAAAGCGGGTCAAAACAGTTTGGGATGATATCGTATGTACCACACCCCTGATGGGACCACTGAGGGGGGGGTGAAATCAATTTACTTTTTGGAGGTTTTTGATTCCCCCTCCTGAGTGGTCACATCAGGAGTGTGGTGCACTTGCTATGGCACCAAACAGTTTGGTCCAATGGTGTCATCTGATATCAAGTGCGACACCCCCCTATGGGACACTCAGGAAAGGGAATCAAAAACCTCTAAAAAGTGAATTGATTCCACCCCGAGTGTCCCATCATAGGGTGTGGCACATACGATTTCATCCCAGCTTGTTTATAGAGGATTCGTATCCTTTGCGCCAGCTTACAGTGTGTCATGGTAAATCACAAACAAAAAGGGAGGTGGGGCGGTGCAAAATATGTATGGCCCTACCCCCTTCGTGTCTGTTATTACAGTGATGCACATCACCGTAAGCTAGCGCAGAAGATACGGTTCCATTTACATAAAGGTTCTAAGTAGTCCAATGCATGTGGTTCTGCTTAATAATAATGTTCTATGACCAAAATTGTTTGGATCCTTCGTGGACACATGATGTGCATAATGCATGTTGGGGGCTGAGAACACTCATTTCCGCATTTAAAAGTGATTTGTATTTTTTGGGGTGCATGTTTATCACTTTTCAATGCTGATGTGAGTGATCACATGTCTCTAAACATGCATTATGCACAGATTTTGTGTGCACAGAATCCGGAACTGTTTTTTCAAATTCACTACCTTTTTATGAGAATTTATTTTTTTAACTAAACATTTTTTTTACGTTATTATTAACTCAACCACACCATGTGTCAGTCTACCATGATCACAGGGTGTCAAACACTTTTTGTTTTGGGTTTTACCGGGTAAACAGAAATCCAGAAAGTAAACAGATTTTTTTAGGTTTTCGAGTAAATGCCATTTGGATCTACAACAAAAAATTTCTAGACTTTTTTTGTTGGTGCATGACATGGTGTTTCGGTAAATGTACACAAGTAATTTATTTCATTACCATTTACCAATGCGCAATTTGTTGGCATCCTGTTGCATTACCATTAACCAATGCGCAATTTGTTGGTATCTGTTGCAAGCTTGATAATTTTTTTCTAGTCTATTGGTGAATACACAAAGCATAAAAGAGGATGTTAGACTGGATGCACATCGAATAAGTAATCTCCCAAAGTACCATTATGAGGCATTCGGTCCAATGGGAGATGATTGAACTAATATGCTGCAAGTGCAAATCTACTTCAATCATAATAGATATGCTGAAAATGATTGAATTAATATGCTCTAGGTTCAGGTTGGAGTTTGGCTCATCACTAGCTCAGCTTGAGATCCTTTAGTTGATATTCGCAGTGCTGAGTACAAGCCTCCAATTATTAAGCTTGTTTATCTAAATTAACATGAATTGAACTGCATTAAGCTCAGCTTGCTAAAGGCCTGAATACCCCAAATCCAAATCTTTTTTGATGAATCGATTATCCCATTCCAATCATTTTAAATTGCTTATTTTTACGGAATGATGGAGAATTGAAATAAGGGCTGCTGGCATATTTCAAGCAGCTATATCTGTAACCTTTAGGAACAAATTTGGCTCTAAAATATTGGGCTTTAAGATGTTGGGTTTAAAGCCATAACCTTGAGTTTCGAGAGCTAATTCAGCCTTGAATCATGCTTGTCTAAATTTTAACAAATCAAGCTAAGCATAATTTTTATGTGATAGGCCTGAACTGAGATGGGCAAAGCTTGGGTAAGTTCTATGTGGACACCTCAAACACTTGTTTATCCGTCTTAAATTTTAATGACAATGTTTGAATTATGGAGTCTATGAACACATTAAATGATAAGATTATTTTACTTAAATTAAAATTAATTATTTTCATTACTATATATTATTATTATTATTATTATTATTTTGAAAAAAAAAAAAAAAAGCAATTGCAAATCTAATTTGAATTGAAAGGAAAATTAGATGAATTGAGGTGGGCTTTATGCACGTTTTTTTGTTATATGTCAAATGATCAGCTGCAGCAAATGTTGCTGTAGCTTTTAAGTAACATGACACAAAAGAACATAAAAAGACAAAAACCCCATGTTAAAAGACAAAATAACCCATGTTAAAAGATAAAATACCCATGTTTTTTGACTGTGCTACCTAAAAGCTACAGCTGATCACATCTCATGTTATATTGGTTTGTAGGCAAATCAAAAAACAGTTTGGACTCTGCAGTAAATAAAGACAAGCCTCAGAAAGTTACGGCAGCTTTACCTGTTTTAGCAGGGGGAATATGTGACGTAGATCTAATCCGGCTTTACCATTGGAGAAGACGAAAGTGTCTCATGGGTTAGCGATAAATACACCCAAATCGTTTTCCACGTAATTAGGAGCAGAGCCATTGGATCCCCTAGGAATAAAATATAGACAGATAATTTGAATAATATCCTGTTGAGATATAATGTCCGTATCAATCAATGCGTGATACGATGATGAGGGTATTAAAAAAGTAAATACAAAGTGAGAATTTTTGTCTTGAAGTATCCTTTCCTCGGTGCCGTGTTACGTTCAAAGTAAGTACCGCGTGTTGGCCTACTGTGGTCAGGGGAAGGCGAGCAGTAGGGGTGGGCATGGGTCATGCCAGTCCTAGTTTGGCCCTTAAAGT
>JAOXJP010000016.1:2921133-2932137 GCA_025762735.1 Platanus orientalis
ATAAAAATGTTTTTTTTTACAATTAGTATTAGGTTCAAGTCCTAGTGAAATCAATCTTTCTATTACACTAAAGCAAAGGGAGTAACCCCTCTACGTTTAGTATTCCTTTCTTCCTTTCATTTTAAAAGGCCACGTGGACCCCATTTTACTCCTTATTTCAGGTTGTATTGTAAAGAAGTTAATTTATCTAGAAATTTTGAAATCCCACTTTAACCTGTCCAATGTAACTCCTTAAAACTCTCAATATCTCCTAAATTTTTGTTCTATTCTTTGTTTAAAGACACATCTCTTCTGTAATGTTTCCTAATTAAAACAATATTAGGTATTTTGTCCATTTTTCAAGGATAGTCACATCATTTACTTTGTTTCTTTTTTAAAATTCAATTTAAATTACCTTATACACCCTCTTTTCTTCCACACAACGTTGTCCCCGTCTCCTCTCCATCCCTACTCAGACTACATTATTCCATTGAACCAAAATAATAATAATAATAATTAAAGACTTATTTATTGGCGAAAACCAACAGGTATGCATGCACTTCTCTTTCTTTCTTGGTTTTTTTTTTCTTTTTCTTTTTTCTAATTCTTTTTGTTTGGACAAAAAATCTTATGATCTCTATAATTCAAATGTACTAATCTCTTTCTAAATCTCTTTTAGTAAATTGTCTCTCAAATATCTCTCATTTTTAATCGACATTAATTGAATCAAAATTTATGCAATTGTTTAATTAGAATTTTCATCACCTTTTTTAACAATTGCCTATTATTTATTTTTATATTTTTTATGTGATGCTCGGGTTTGCATGGGTTCACTCGCTAGTATTTTTTAAAATAAACAATCCTTGGAATTTAAATATATAGTTTTCTCTATTTTTTAAAACTAGTAAAATTTTGTAGTTCAATTAGGTGGCGTTTGACAACCACCTATAATGTAATCATTTCATTTGAGTTTCTCAACGCTTTTGTAGCCACAATGGAATTGTTTATAATGAGCTCATTCAGATTTGCACCAATTTGTGCTTGATAACCTCAGTCATTTCATTTTATAGAAAAACCTAGGATGATTCATTACTAATTGTAGTTAACAAATCAGTATAAATTTGAATGAGTTCCTTACAAACCATCACCTCATGGCTACAAATACTTTGAGAAACTCAAATGAAATAAATACATTATAAGTGGCTGCCAAACAGGCTATTAGTTAAAGCATTTGTTACTACATGATAGGTTGAGTTCAAACCTATATCTCAACATTAGGTTTTTTTTTAATTCATGGGCTAGCCCGAAGCCCGGCCCGAGGCCCGATCAATTAATTAGGGTCACGCTTGGGCTTAAGTTTAATAAAAATTTACTGGTCCAAGCCCCGGCCCAGGCCCAGGCCCAAACTATAATTATAGAGCCGGGCCTGGGCCTACCTTGGCCCGGCCCGAGCCTGGTCCATGCCCACCCCTAGCTAAGACCATTCCCAATCAGCCAACATGTTCCTTCTTTCAGAATTTATTTACCCTTCATCATGTTAGCCCATGTTCTAGATGCAGTCTTTAGAACTTTTCCTATCCAAAACATTTTGGCTCTTTAAATACTTGGCTTTGAGTTCTTTAGTATAGTTGACATCAAGACTTTTTAGAAATATCCATCTCAGCGACCAAAATTTTGTTGATTATCTCCGTATCTATTATTCGCAATAATCCTTCGCCTTTTTTCTTGCTGAAAATATCTCTAAGCTTTTAAGTAAATATGACTGCCACCCTCTTTGAATGCCCACTAGAAATATCTCTGAAGTGAATTTATTTGTCCACACATAGACTATGGGAGAAGATTTGTTGCCATGAAAGACACAAGAATAGCTACCAGGACTTACTTGATTAGGACCGTCCTCCCTACATGTGATAACATTTTGGACTTCCAATCTATTAACTTGGATTTGACCTTCTAGACTAAGAATTGATGGATGCTTCTTTAGGCAACTGGTATCTTTTTTTTTTTTTTAACTACGAGAATAGTAAAGTTCCAATAAAAAGATTCTGGATTCAATTGCCCACTAAACATGTTTGGATAGATGTTCATACCACTCTTAATATATGATGGATATGGTCAAACAAGAAGTAAAGAGGAATCACCTCTTACAATGCTAAGCCCATTTATGGAACAATCTTGAACCTTTTATTGTTTTTAAGGTTCAATTTAGTGTTTCATAATGTAACCAAGAGCTCCACTAATACAACTAAATAGTCCATCGAAGTAATGATAGGGAACTTCATTAGGAAAGAATACAATTGGTGTTTCAGACATCTTTATTAATACAAAAGTGTGCCTGGCTGTTGTTACTTCATGTACAAAAGAAGAAATACCACAAATTAATTTCTACATGGATAAGCTTGTGAATTTAGAAATAATGCCAAATAATTGATTTGAGCATATACAAAGAAAGAACACAAAGTTGGGAAAAAATGGAAGCATTAAAGATCACTGTGGTTCTGACCGATGACTCTGGTTCTTCTTGGAGATGTAGTCGTAGGCACGAACCAATCTTTTGCGAAATCGTCTGAGATCCAATCTCACATGTTGGCCATCTAGATAGATCTTCTTAGTGAATTGCCAACCCTTGGCATTCACACTCTCAGGATCTCTAAGGACAGGATCATCTTTATCATAATTCCCATACAAAGAACTCTCTCTTGGAAGGATTTTATAGCTGACATAGTTGAGGCCAAGCTTCATTGCAGGTTCACCATAATAAGTTTCTGCGGCCCAGTCAATACCCAGTGGGATCACTTGGATGAAGACACAGCCAGGCCTCATAAAGAGGAAGTGTGTCAAGGCAGCACCATGGACCCCAATCATGACATCACTAGAATTGAGAACCCGATAAGTCTTCGCCAGCTCCGTTGTCCGGTCCGGCCTCAACACTTTAACTTGGAAACCAATTTCCTTTGCCAACTTCACCATCGCATCCTCGTTGGTTATCTCCCTCGACCCATTTCGAGATAAGATAACCAGTTTCGGTTTCTTCCATCCTTCTTTCTCTTTCTTTGAAGATGGTGGTGTTGGCGATAAAGATAATCTTTCTTTTAATTTCAATTGGGCCCGTCTTTCCTCTTTTTTAATCAATCCTCTTACCCGGGGCCAATAAGCTTGGTTTAGAAGATTGTGAAAATCTCTGATACTCTTGTTTCCCTGCATCAGGGAAGAATCCACCGTGAGATCATCATGGATTTTTAAACCAACAATCGCTTCAGGGAAGCAATGGGTTCTTTGATCTCGACTGAAATCGATAGGGGGATAATCAGAGAGATGGGAGAGAATGTCCCCATACTTAGTGATCCACCACTGATGATAGTCCAAAATAACAAACACAACTTTCTTGTTAAAGTGCTGAGAAGTGATGTAAAGAGGGATAATTCCATCGTTGAACTCATGGTAAAGATTGCCAGTATAGCCACCCGTCGAGAAGAAGATAGCCGGAACAGAGTGCCGGACTTCGCATTCATGGTGACTCCCGGAATTGTTCTTTTTCACAATGAGGTCTAGTTTACTAACCATGTCCATGGTGCCCGTTTCCCATTTTCGAGTGTATGGTTTGATCTTTTCGTGCTGTAATTCCTCTTCCTCTTCCTCTTCTGCTTGGCCTTCTAAATGGATCGAAGCATAATTAATGAAGTCGTTGTTGCTGTTAGAACTATAAAGGAAGATTGAAGAAGAAGCCGATCGAGTCCTTATGTCCCCTCTCATGAAACAGATATCTGAACGGAAGGCACTCCTGTCACAGCATATGCTCCCTACATGCATGTCCATTCAAAATGGAATTAAAAAAGATAAAACAGCACTAACTTCAATCTTTTAAGTACTTAGATATGACCGAAAAAAAAAAATTAAAAGATGGGGAAAATATTACACACCATTAGAGATTGCAGAACAAGGGGGAACATTTGGTTCTATACCATCAATTTCTACTCCATAAGAATCTGATAAAAGCAAGAAATAAAGCATTAATATAGACCCAACAAAGAAAAGCTCAAAACAAATCAGGGAAGAGGAAAAAACGAACTTACATAAGAGAGAAATAGTATAAATATGGCTAAAGAATTGAGAGACCAAGATTAAACTGCAAGAGACAAGTGAGACAATATAGAGTAGAGAGAAGAGTTTGGGTTTTGTTCTCTTGTAATAACCAGCGTTTCCAAATACTAAAACAAGGGTTTGAGACTCTTCATCATCGTCTCTAAAATCTTCACCCTTCCTCAACTGATGAAAACGGAGACGTTGCACCATCTCTTGTTCTCAACGTTCTTTCTCTTCCTTTTCTTCTCTTTGCACAGCTTTTTTGGGCTGTCCTGTTGGAACATGAAATCCACAAGAAGAGAAGTAAAGCTTATATGTCACATGTGAAGAGGATTGGAACTTGGAAGTAATGGGCCCTTCTCTATGTAGGTTGTTTCTGGGGTTCTTCTTCTGTATATGTACAGAGAATAGGAAATCAAAGAAGGTTGGCTTTGGGTGTGGGATGTGTTGGAAACAGTCAAATCCGTTTGTTAGAGAAGGGAGATGGAATCTTAATGAGGCCAAACTGTATTATTAAAATATTGGTTTTCAATCTTAATCCTATCGTCATAACTCCAGTAACGAGCTTCTCAATGAAGATTCAAAATAGATAAGTATGAGAAAAAGTGGAAGAAAGAATACATGGTGGTTCATGACACAAGTTTGTCAAGATTAATGCACCCTTTTAACACTTAGCGCCTTGAATCATTGATTTTGAATTTTTTTGAATAAGACTTATTAAGTGGGTAACTTTCACCAGCGAAAATGGGTCGGGTGGTTTCCGAATTGAAAATGTACAATTCAAACTTTTTATAATCTACGCTAATGCCAACCAAGACATTATGCATGACAGAGGGTATCTCAATAAATATATGTGATTCAAAGGAAGGTGTACTTAACCTTTATCAACCATCAATTCACGTGCAGGATTGGTGTTGGCACGATTTCTCCCTTAGCCAAACCGGAGATAATTGGAACCCAGGACCTGTCTGACCTAACACGTCATCGAAAAAGGAGGTTGGATAGGACCCTGTTTGGTGAAGTCTCGACCGGTTAGACCAGACAGGTTGTAACAGGCCATAAAGGGACTCATATCCTCTTCGTCAACCATATCAAGTGCACCACACTCCTGATGTGACCACTCAGGAGGGGAATCAAAAACCTCCAAAAAGTGAATTGATTCCGCTCCCGAATGGTCCCATCAGGGGTGTGGTGCATACGATTTCATCCCGGATACGGTGTGCCGCCATGAGCTGAGACACAAAGTGGGGTGGGGCCATTCACTCTTTGCAGGCTCCACCCCCCATTGTGTCTCAGCTCATGACAGCGCAGAGGGTATGAGTCCGCTATAAAAAGGCAGGACAGGGTCCAATCCACCCAGCAAGCTACCCTCCACATTGACAAATGGGTCAGGTTTGGCTGAGTCAGATCCGATCGAGTTGAAACCTGCCATTCTTAACTCGGGCATGATTAGGCCCGATCAACATCTGATGAATGATGTCCAGTTGCATCTATCTATTAAATTGATGGCGACTCCAAACAGTCCAAAGCCATTTCATTGTAAATGAATTGTGACCCATAGTTGTCCCGTGACCGCAGCATCAGATAAACCTAACAAATTCTGATGAGTTTGCAAGCCCTATCTATAAAATGAACAAGTTGCATCAGGCCTGTGGTAGATTGTTCCGAGTTGGGTTGGAAAATACTCAGCCTTAACCCGAACCTTAATTTTCAATTGGGTCACGAGTTGCACAACTCAACTCGGGAAAAAAAAAAAGTTTGGGCCGGGTTGGCATATCGGGTCAAAACATGCCACTTCCCACGGTCTCGCAGAGAAAATTGATACTGAAAGAGCACTATATTGTAATTAGGAAAACGGTTATCTCAAAACTGGTGTGCTTTAAAATACAAAGCTTCTGCCCCCCAAAAAAAAGAAATAAAAAAAGCAAAAATTCCAAATGTAACGACTGAGTTAAGAAATCGAAGCCACCAACGGCGGCGTTAGCATTGATAAAAAAAAAGCTTCTATTTGTTTTCTTTTTCAATAAGCACAGAAGTTTAAGTCAGCTTCATTGGAAACGAGAGAGGTGTCCTGCCAATCTCAAATCAACACCCGCTTCTTGATTAGGGTATTTCAGTATATACACATATATTCATCCTTAGTGTATTTACTTAAACACCCTCATGGATGTTATTTATGCTTACCAAATACCCTTATGAGGCATTATTTCTTGCAGCATAAACTGGAATTGGCGGGTCTTCTCTCCAATTCAAATGGAGATGATTTGAACTGCACTCTAGGGAGCAATAGATGTTTTCAGCCTAACTTTTGAATCATCTTCTTATTAAGTCTGATTGGAGAGATGTCATGCCAGTGTTATAGTCAACGGTTTACATGATACCTGACAAAGGGTGTCTCATATGGGTTAGAGGAAGGTGTTATAGTAATACATATTAGATAAATATGTTATGTATTTTTTTAAATATTCCTTTGTCTATTCTCTTGTGTCTATTCAGATTGAAGATGACCCAAGCCCAATTATTCTAACCCAAACACCACGAAAAAATGGATTATTTGGAGCAACATGGATGCAGCCGAATATGCCAGCTTACTAAGTCGGCAAAGTTTATGGGACTTCCTAATACAAACCTGGATTCGAAATCCATCTTCACCTATTAATAAATTAATCACTAATGTTTAATTATAAAGAAAATGACTTTAATGTGGTCCAATATGTCATTGTCCATGACTCTTAAAACTCATCTTCACCTACTAATAAATTAATCACTAACGTTTATTTATAAAGAAAATGACTATAATCAGGCCCGGTATGTCATCATTTGTGACCTTATTGAGTAAGGAGGTAACATATTGTATGGGTCTTAGACCCAAAGTGATATATGGAAGTGATTTATTATTATTATTATTATTATTATTATTATTTTATGAGCATTAATCACACTTTTAGATCCCTTTGTTTCATATGAGCTGAAATCATTTCCTATCCTAACCAATACCAGTTCAGCATGTATGCCAGGACAAAAGGTACTTTGATAGATAGACAAATAATTATCTACTGTGACCCTAATTATCCTCTGTCCATATACCGAGCACTTAGAATCCCCTCCTGTCCATTTAAAGTCTTGTTAACGTCTTGTCTATTACGGTGTGCAATGGGTGGTGAAAAAATTAAAACACATGAATGACCCATTTCATGTTTTTTAAATTTTTTTGTTATGGGCCACACTCCGAAATTTGCAAGATGTTAACAAGACCCTAGGGGATTGGAGAGGATCTGTACTCTTCACCGAGACACCCTTTGCCAAAGGTTGTGTCAGATGTTGATTGCTATTGGCCCGTTATCCCTTCAGTTGGGCTGGAGAAGATTCAAACTCTATATATTTCTCACCAACGAAGGCTTTTGAAAAAATGCTCATGTGGGTCATGTGTAATTGTGTATAGTCATGGACAACCATATACTTAAGCATGTTCTGGAAGAGATCTCTTTCACTTTCATTAATTTCCCTTTGTCATTTGCTTAGCTCTAATCATAATTTGTTGCAATTTGCTTAGGTCTAAGCATAATATGTTGGCCCCTGAAACAGTTAGAACCTACATTTAGTGGGGCATGCATATGGAATATCTAATTTACCAAGTCAAACAATTGAACCTAATTTTGCAACAATGTGAATTGTAGACTTATTTATTGAGTGTCCAATTATATCTTTGTCTAAGCATGCATGCAAAAAAAAAAGAAAAAAAATTGTGTTAATCAATCAACTAGTATTAGTTTTCTAACAAAGATTTTTCTAAGGTTAGGAACATAATCATCAGAACTGGCCTATGTGTTGAACCTAAAAAGGATCCGGCCCAGCTTTAACCATCTTGGTCGATCTGGTTTTATAGCAATGGTGTTGGCTGGAGCCTATGACCCTTAAATGATGAGATTATTAAACGTAGTTTTACTCTAGCTTTTTATTATATGGGGAAACCGTGTGAAGAAATTTCAAAAGCCCAAATCATTCTCTTTGTTTTTTTTTTCTAGTGAAATGAAAGAACTAGGAGATAACGGGCTGTGAACGTGTTTTGGCCGGTAAGGTCGGTTCTATGCCCACGCAAGTAGCCGAAGACATCCGCTTTCACTCTGAAAAGGCCTTGATTGTGTAACACGTTTGAATTGGTCTTGATCATGACAGGCTTAAGTTAATTTCTTTTACACCAAAAACTAGTTACTCATTTGTGATGAAACAATTCTGTTATTTTCCAATCATCAATGGATCTTTTGCTATACGAAAACAGCCTCTCCAGAAATGGGGGTAAAGTTGCGTACATCTTGCCCTTCCCAGACCCCGTGTTAGTGGGAGCCTTATGCACTGGGCCGCCCTTTTAATAGATCTTTTGCCATGTGTTTCTTTAGCTCTTACCCCAATCACAGATTTGGGGACGCATATTATTAAAATAATGTTTTGAATTTAAAGTTTTTAATGTGTATTGCATCATGTTTTAAAAACATTCTTTTGATTGATGACCATGCATACCCTCAAACTTCGAGAACTTCAATGACATGGAGTGAAGGACAAGTCTAAGGGGCTCTGTGGTGATTCCACTTGACTTGGGAGGTCTTATGTGGGACTTTGAAAGATAATAAAACCTAAAACCAATGAATGCTACAAGCCAAGACACACATTTTGTTGAACTAGTTTTATTAAATTACCTTTGATCCCATCCTTTACAATAGCCAAACAATGAATTTTCTTTAGTGGCATATTAATAAATTAGATTCTAAAAGTCATTAAAGACTTCTCTGAAAACACCGGTTGAAACTTGATTCAACGCGGTAAACTTCTGGTTTGGATGATATATGCTCCATATTGATGAATTAGATTGTCATAAAAGACTTCTCTAAAAGCACCAATTGTACTTGATTCAATATGGCAGACTTCCTATTTGGATGATATGTATACTCCATGTTGAAAACCTTAAGATCTTCGAAGGCCGTTTCTATTGATATAAGGTCTTCCCCTGCATTTTCAAGTTCCAGAGGGGTTCAAATCGAGAGAATAGCATAGAGTTCCAGAATTCCACTCTTAACTTATTATAAGTGTTTCTTACAAAGAGCACGAAGGGTTTAAGTGGTGTATACTCGCGTTTCATTTTCATGTTTAATTATCCTCGAAGCCTTAGTCAAGTAGTTATTATTATTGAAGGTACTGGCCTTTTTATACCTACACGTTTGGCTTCCAATCCCTCTTCAGTTTTGCTTCTTGGGACAAGTAATCTTCTTGATCGTCAGCATCCCCTATTATGAAGACTGAGTTTGTGGATGCAGGGTCGTCAATGTTAACATTGATGACCGTTTTATGCATCTATCGGGCTTGTGTTAATAATTTGTTTTAAAGACAAAGTAGTCTTGCTGTTGTGGCTAACAAGGCGGTGGTATTTGTAATACTTAGGACCATGCACCTTATCAACCTCTCATGGCTGTTTGGTCTCGGGGAGTATGATGTCTCCTGTCTCAATGGCCTGATGGAACAAACTTTCTATTACATTCTTTGGAAAGGAAAACTTCTTTTCCTGTCTATCCTTCATTGAGAGTCTTTTGGGAGATGTATTAGATTGAGGAACCTCTACCTTCTTCTTGGGGGAGACCTTGGTTGGTTGTTTCTTGGTCCCAACCACTACAACTTCTCCTTTGTTACTTGCTTCCTTGAGCATTTTTTTTTTTATTTATATTTTCTAGTAGCTTCTTCTCAAGATCGTCAACCTTAGATATCAAGTCATCGAACCCTGAGAAAATTCTGAGTGAGGTTTGTGGTCATACCACAGATTATTTAGGTACATGCAGATGAGTCCTATTAGGTGAACTGTTCGTTCGCAAGAGAAAGTGAGGTTCTTCCATCTATTGATGTAGTCTACCATTGGTTCTGTTTCCCTTTGTTTCACATTGATGAGCTCTATAATTCCAACTCTCCGATGTGTGCTATAAAACTGATACATAAATTCCTTCTTCATGGTCTCTCAATTTGGAATGAAGGCCTCTGATAGATTTGTGTACTAGAAAAAGCATGCTTCCTCAAGTGACTAGACAAAGAGCTTGAGAAGTAGGTCCCTGTTAGGCACGATGGATCCGTTCTAGAGGTAAAATGAGCAATATGTTGCTTTTGGGTCACCAGTACCATTAAACATTTTGAATGTGGGTTAAGTAAAACCCTAAGGGAACTGTATTAAATCCACATGGGCTGGGTATGGGCATCAAATAGTGTGGATCTGATCTTGTTCTCTATCTGGAGTGTTGCATCATACAAGCCACAATCTCCTCAATTGTGGACATGCCTTCTAGTGTGACTCATGGTATAACCAAGGGCATGTGATCTTGTATTGGTGTAGGTGACACATATGAGGTGTTTTGAGGCGGGATGTATTGGTATGAATCTCACATGTATCCCCCCCTTCCATATTGATATGATTTGGACATTGTTTTCCTTGGTGGAGCTGATGTGGATGGTATGTCTCCATATGAGGGAATTTCCCTTGGCATTGAAGATGATGTGTAATTTAGAGAGTACTTTAGCATAGCAACTACAAAGGTGGAGGGGATTTCCCTTGGCATTTCCCCTTCCTAGATGAGTTCGAGGGTCATGCCCCTACCTAGCAAAAGTTGAGAGTCTTACCTTATGCCTTATTAAATTTGAAAGACCTTCCCCCTGTCTCGTTGAAGTTAAGGGTCCTGCGTATTATCTTGCTCCTTGTTGACTAGGGGTGGGCATGGACCGGGCTAGGGACGGGCCATGGTAGGCTTGGGCCTAGCCCTCAAATTATAGACCCGGCTCGGGCCAGGGTTTGGGCCCAACCCTCATTAACTGAATGGGCCTCGGGCCGGCCCAAGAATTAAAAAAAAAATGTTGAGATGTAGGTTTGAACTCTAGACCTATCCAAGGTTCAAAATTTTGATTTTGATGGAT
>JAOXJP010000016.1:2982511-2993103 GCA_025762735.1 Platanus orientalis
TTTATAGGCCAATCTTTCTAAATCCCACTTTATTTAAACTTCCTAAAAAAAAAAAAAAACTCTAAAATAGCTAAATCCGGTTTTTAAGTGATACCTCTGACTAGTATTTTGGCCATATGTTTCCCAAATCACATCGGATTCTCAAGATCCTGGTCTTATTGGAAGGTTAATTGAATAACCTTTCAAATGACACCAAAATCAACCGAAATGAATGAGTTTTAATCCTCCAAAAGTTGGCCTAAAGAGAAAAAAACGGGATTACAATTTTGACTGAAAAAAATCCTAATTATATAAGGATTATAAAATAAATTCAAAAGAAATAAGAAATAAAAGATAATGCCTAACATTAAATCCTAATGAAATACTAATTAAATCAGCTTCAATATGCTCTATACGTCCCCCACTTGGCTGCCACAAGGATCACACATGTGGGTCCCACCCACATGTCATGTGGGCCCCACTTCAACATGGGTGTCCGCATTACCTCCATGATTTCAATGTCCCACAAACCTCTGCGAAGGCCTAGATTCCAAGCTAAATTGGAAGCCGGGGAAATGATATTGTAGAAACAAGAGATTGGGAGTCCTTTCTTGGAAGAAATTGAATAAATCTGATGGACTTTTTGACAAAGCAGAATTTCTCCCCACCATTTGTCCTCCCAGAATCTGACTGTGTTTCCTTTACTTGGATTGTATCTTATATTGGTAAGGAATTTTGGAAAAATCTTACTAATGTTCTTCCATGGACATGATGAGTACTCTCCCGTTAGAGATAACGTCCCACCCATTGTCAAGGAGCGCATACTTGGTGGATATAATTGAATGGCAAAGACTTCCAACTTCATGTGGAAACCTCCATTACCATTTTGCTAATAAGGCATCGTTATGAATTGACATATTTCCTACACTGAGTCCTCCCATCTCCACCGACCTGCAAACAATTTCCCATTTTAGAAGATGATCATTTCTAGAGTCTCCTAGTTCTCATAGGAAGTCCTTTTGCATTTTCTCAATAAATTTTATCGCTTTGCAAGGAGCCTTGAAGATGGATAGATAATAGGTGGGAAGATTGGACATGGTAGATCTTATTAGAGCAATTTACCACCCAAGGAGATGTAGTTTCTTTTCCACAAACTCATTCTCTTGGTCATTTTTTCAATAATTGGTTTCCAAAATTCAAAGGAATCGGGGGTTCCACTCAATGGTAAACCAAGATACTTCAGCAGCCATGATTCTTTTTTCATAGCCCAACAATTGGGCATAAGCAGACCAATTTAAATCAAGAATCCTGAGTCTCATTTGGAAATTTATCATTTTCAGGTTAGGGTCGGTGATGCAGTACATACCAAAAATTTATATAGAATAATTCTTAACTCTTTAATGATTTAAAATAAAGGTGCGGAGGGAAAATAAATCAAGAATTGAATTTAAATTTATAAATAGCCAAGAAATCAGATAACAAAATTTAAGAAAAGAGGTTAGGGTGAGAATGAACAAAGAGAAAAGAAAGGGAAAAAAAAGAAAAATGGTATTTTTGTAAATTTAGTATGAAAATCCAAAACTTACCAAAATACCCCTTTGACGCATTGAAAAATTTCAAAATTTTATGATAGTTTTTGATGTGTTCAAGGGTTCTACAGTTAAAATTTCATTAAATTCTAACAATAATTGTAGGTTAAATCATGAAATTTTAGAAACTTGAAGGTGCTCTAATGGGGGTTTTCAGCACTTGCACATGAATTACGAGAAATGAAGAAGAATAATAATGATAGAAAGAAGAAAATGAGAGTAGTATAGAAATAAAAAGAAAAGTTAAGAGGCTTAGAGAGAGAAAGAGACTGAATAAAGATATACTTGAAGGAGAGAGGGAGTTTACAGCTGCACCTATGGAAGAAGAAGAGGGTAGGCATGAATGACATCAACCCTTGGAGAAGATATAAACGATGTCCATGGCCTACCTTGAGAACACCCAATTCAACAGAACTTTAATAATTCTTCACTGTAAAATTATAGAGAGGGAGTGGCCTTTAAATAGGGTTACATCCTCATGAAATTAGAACTTTCTAAAAAAAATATTCTAAAATACTTGTATCTTGCTACTTAAACTTTCTAAAATTTAAAACTTTCTAAAACACACTTTGTAAAATCTTAAACTTGCTAAAAACATTATTAACTTATTGTACAAATTTTCTTAATTCCTAAACTTTCCAAAACATAAAATTTCTTAAAATTTAAACTACTAAAACTTAAAAACTTTATAAAAAAGTCCTATTCCTGTTTTATTGACACCCTTTTAGTAATTTGATCATAACTTTTTCAAATCACCTCAGATTTGTGCAATCTTGGTTTTGTTAGAAAGGTAATTGAATAACCTATCTAATGACACTAAAATCAAGTCAAAAGGACACGTTTTGACCTTCAAAAAGTGGGCTAAACTAAACATAAAAAATGAGATTACTCTAAAAAATAGCCGACAAATTTTTTTGGCACTATTGGCCTTATTACATGGACACTTAAAATAAATGTTACCCCTTTATAAGACCCTAAATAACCACACATAACATGTACACTTGAATCTAGCCCTCTTATGTGGGGGCACATGCATAAGTAGCAAAATGTTGTTTGCATCAATCTGGTATGAATATTAAATTTTGGGAGGATCTTTGGGTGGGGAATGCTTCCCTTAGGGAGTATTCAGGAGACTGCTTTCTTTGGTTATTGATATGCAGGTAATTGTGGTGGATACCTATTACTATGGGGGGACTGTTTGGGTTCCGAGGGTTAGAAGAAATATGAATGATTGGGAGTTCGAGGAGATGTTTAGGGTGCTGAATTTACTGGATGAGTTTAGGCCGGATCTGAGTACTCATGATGGTTGGGAGTGGGTTACCAATAGGAAGGGTACATTCACTTTTAATTCCCTGTATCTTGAGTTGGTGGACTCTAGGGCTGCGTTGTTTCCCCATAGAAGGCATTTGGTTCCTAGACATTCCCTCTAAAGTTTTTCCCTTTTTGTGGAACACCTATTTGGATAAAATTCTTACTTTAGTCATTTGTAGAGTAGAGGTTAGAACTTAGCAAATAGGTGTGTCCTGTGTATGAAGGAGGAATTGGTGAATCACCTATTTGTCCATTGTTTCATGGAAAATAGGGTTTGGGGCTTCATTCTCTCTCACCTTCAAATCTCTTGGTCCCTCCCTGACCAATTTTATAAGTTGATCTTAGGTTTGTGGATTAGAGACTTAGAGGGGTTTCTTTGTCATTTGGCGTGCCCTATTGGGGGCCATTTGTTGGGGTTTGTGGAAGGAAAGGAATAATAGGCTTTTTGAAGGTAAGTAGAGGATTTAAGTAGAGCTTGTGCCCATTTACAAGATCCTTTTTGACTGGGTGTCTATTAGGGTGGATTTTGTTGAGGTTGAGCGGTATTCCCTTTGGTGTGAGGATTTGTAGTTTTTGTGGCTTCTCCTATCTTTTTCTTTCTTTCTATTGCTTGCTTGGTGATGTTTAGCTTGTATTACCTTCTGTTTTTCTGAAATTTTTTCTTTTTCTCTCTAAAATAAAAAAGAACAAAAAACCAAAAATTGACAACTTTAATTCAGAGGAAAGTTTGTATAGCATTTTGCTGTGTGCCTTTATGATATTGACTTCAAAAGACTTAGTTTTCTTATGAATATGTACAGCCATTGAGGGATGGATAATTTTGGTTACTGGAGTACATGAAGAAGCACAAGAGGATGATCTTCAAAATGCCTTTGGTGAATTTGGGGAGGTTAAGAATTTGCATCTAAATCTTGATCGTCGGACTGGATTTGTCAAGGTTAGTAATTTTTTCCCCTTTTTTCATTTGCATCCAATACAAGTGGATATGGGGATGATAAGAATTTGTCTCTAAATCTTGATTGCTACACTGGATATTTGAAGGTAAGTAGAACCGATTTCATTTGAGTACTTGCTATCAATATTGTCATGTTTCATAGATGTACTCATTGCTTACACTGCTCAAGGCATAGTAATGCTGATATCATATCATTTGAGTACTTGTACCAATATTATCATGTTTCTTCATTTTGTCATAATTTTATAGATGTGCTCATTAGTTACACTGCTCATGGCATTAGTGATGCTGATAGCCTACTTATGCAAATTCTTTGCATTTGTTTTTGAAGTTGGAGAATTGTATCTGATTCAGGTTGTAACTAGTGGCATGAATGCATGATAACATTGATTTCATTTGTTAAAAAGTTGTTGAAGAAGAGGAAAATAAAATGGTTTATCAAGTTCCATGTATTGTTTTAATTAGTGATTGAAGGAACAATATATACAAGTATGGTTATAAGCCTATAACTTATGTTAAAAATTTAGGTGTTATTTCTTCGCTTAGAGAAGGAAATTGACTCGTTTGCTATCACATGATTGCCACCTTCCTCGGGACCTTTAAAAGATATTTAATATGTATCATTTTACGGTACAATACAATTTTGTCTTCTTGCCTGTGAAACGGGAATATTTGTTCAATACGTTGACATGGTACATCATGTTGGCCTAAAAAGTTTAAGTTTTATAATGTAGTGAATGCTTTGTATTGGTGTAGGTAAAATGTTTTGTGTATGTCCTAGTCAACATGGTGATGCAGACATGGTTAAGAGGCTCTTGTATGTCCCTCCACAGAAAGAGGACACGATTCAAGTATTGGTGTAATATGTGGGTTAAGTGTTTAGAGGCGAGGATATTCATGTAATAAGGCCAATAGTGCCATGGGTTTTTATGAGATTTTATTTCATAGGGATATGTTTGTAAATTGTAATAAGGCTGAAAAGCCAAGCTTAGTATAGTTATTTTGTGGGTAATCAACAACTAGGATTTTTGTCTTGTAGTAGGTCCAAAAGTCAACATGTGGGGCCCTCAAACATAGCTGGTCGACAGCCTCTTATTTTAGTGGTTTTAGTAACTTTAGTTTTTAGGAAAGTTTTATTTAGGAAGTCCTAGAAATATAGGACTCTTAGTGGGTTAAGTTTCTATTTTGTTCTCTTTCTATTTTTGGGAGTTGTATGCCTATAAAAAAATCCCTACTTGACAATTGACATGTACAATTCAGACATGAATTAATAAATTTGTGTTTGGTTGTTTGGGTTTATCCATCCTATCTCTCCCTTCCCATGGCTTAGCCATGTGGATCACTAGGGTGTTCCCTAGTTCTATCTTCTTCTTCCTTTGCTCTAATTCTATCTTCTTCCTCTTCTACTAATATCTTCTTCTTCTATTCTTCTACTAATATCTTCTTCTTACTTTATTCTCTACAACTTCCTTTTGCTTTCTTCTTTCTATCTAACATCTGATCTTGCTGCTATCATCACCATATCTCTTTGGTGGAATGAAATCATCAAGGTTGCTCTAGAAACCCTCGCTGGTTTAGGTTTTCTCATTGAAGTGTGACTGCATAATGATATTTGATAAGTGTCATATAATTTTATTTATCAGAATACAATTAAATTTTATATGGTGATCACTTTTAACCCTATCTAAACACCTATATATCTTCATAGAATTCTGATGTGTCTGCATGGGTATTTTGGTAATTTCATGGTTCTGCCCTGAAATTCCAGAAACCCTAAAATAGTCATTTCTCTTCTAATTTTCTGCCACTTTTCCTCCTCTAGTTCTTTCTAAACTTTTGTATTCTGATTCTTCATTCTTTTTTCTATTTGTTCTAAACGGGAGAGTACTTTGGTTGTTTTATATTCAATCCTTGGTTCTTTCAAATCTGTCATAGCTTCCGCATTAGTATTTTGGGCCCACATAAGCAGGATACACAATCATAAGGCTGCCCTACGTCACATTGGTATCAGAGTTTGTGATATCCTGCATCACATGGACATATGTCGGTTGACATTTAAGACATTTCTAGACATTTGAAACCATGATTTTCATATGGTGGTTTAAAATTGTGTGAGAGTAATTATGATGAGGACCATCAAAGAGATAATTGTGATGAGGACCATCAAAGATTGAGACACACCTACTAAGTTGTATCCGCATCAGAGGAGGAGCCTTTCACTTTGGTTCGAGTAGAGCTTGACATATATATATGGGCTCATGGCACATTACAAGGAGTTATATTGATTTTTTGAGGACTTTATTTTCTGTTTTAGTGTTAGTTCAGTCTTTCTCCTCTGTTTTTAGAGAGTATAGGACATGAGGGTCATTTAATTATTTGTTTTGGGGTATTTTGAGGATTTGTCATTTTTTAGGAAGGGGTGACACCTATATTAGAGTGACCCCTTGTTATATTTTTCTCATTGATTGAATAAAGGTGATTTTGCTCTTCTTGCTCACGGCAGCAGCTTCAAAACCCTGGATTTGGTTCCCTTGGAGAGATTCCTAGGTTCTATAGCTCTTGGTGAGAGGCCAAGAACCTGTCTTGTGGTGACTGGTGAGAGGCTGCAACAGGTACTATTTTCTTCATCTTCTTTTTCTTCTTCTTCCTCTTCCTCTTCCTCTTCTTTTCTCATCTCTTGGTGGTTACAACCCAAGGAACCTCCCTTGAAGTTTCTTTAAACCCTTCCTGGATTCTTGAGTTCTTTCCAAGAAACCCTGCAATCCCAAAAATCCAAGCCTTTTTTATTTCTTGTTCATACTTGAATCATATCCATTGGGACCACTTCTGCAGAATTTTCTGGGCTTGATAGAACCCTGTGGCATCACCTGGAATTAATCTAGGCCTGTTTCAAGCTTCTGACCTCAAAACCCCTCTTTCTTGGGTTTCGGTTGGGTTTGCAGTCCTTTTTTTTGGGTTCTAAATCCTGTGGCCAGAACATAGATACACCCATATCCTTCTGCTGGCCCTCTCATTAAGCCCCAAACAGCAGATATATCATTACCTGTATTTTTCTTTGCAGATTTATTAACCTAATACCTGTTGGAACCCTAAGTCCCTAAAAGTGCTGCAGGATTTCTACAACTAAACCCTCCTGCTGGCTTTTAAAGCCCCTATAAATCCTGCAGACCCTTGTCCCTATTCATCCTTTTCAACCTATAAAAACTCTGTTAGAAAACTCCTACTTGCAGACTCCAAGAACTCATATGTGCCTTGTTAACCCAATCCTGTAGAACTCTTTCGACAAGTCCTAAAATTTATCTCCTTATTGTGAGAAACCCTGCAGAATGTGTTAGACCTGTTCTTCTTAATTCATTTATTTATTTACTTCTGCAGCTTGTTTTCTGATAATTTATGGCTTTCGGTTACTTTTATATAGCTTTTTTTTTGATAAATTAAAATTTCATTAAGAGAAAAGGGATGAGAAATCCCCAAAGGCTACAAAGAAAGCAAAAACAAACAACTAAATAGAAAGGAAGAAAGATCCCCACTCCTTTTTCAAATCCATTGGTGAACAATCCCCCATGTTCTCACAGTTTACACTCCAAAAGCAAGCCAGCTCCTTTGCCCTGCAAAAAATATTGAACACTGGTTCCTTTTGAAGCCTGCTGTCCTACTTTTATTCTTTAATATTTGCTGCTGTTTATGATTACCTGAAGCCTTTAAGGCTTTTTTTTTAATTGAATTGCTGTGCTGGTTCTGGAATATGATTACAGGATAGAACTGGTGTGTTTGATTATAACTCTACCTAGCTCCTTATAAGCTTCTTGAACTTGGCATAATCAAGGATTGAACTTAACTTAAACTCTGATTACAATTTAAGTGAACATGATTGATGAGTAGGAATCTTGTTTCCACCTAATTATTTCTTTGGTTAATTTCCTTTGATCTCACATTGCATCAAGTTTTCATGCATATTCTAAATGTTGTGGATCCTACATCAAATTTGGTAGCAGAGCCAGGTTCATATTGTTAAGTTAGTTTAGGTTAGGTTTTCCTTTGTAGGATTGCACAGCATATTTTTGAATTTTTTTACATCACATTCACATCCTAGTTAGGCATCTTCGTAGCTTGCATTCCCTTAGAGTCAGCCTTAGTGCATGTACACATGCCTAGGGGCAGATGACCATCCAAAAATGGATTCCAAATAACTTACCCAGACTATAAAGAGTTGACTGCGAATATAAACAACATCAAGACCCAACTCGACCAGTTCTTTTGTGTTTTTTTTTTGGGTGGTTTCTTGTGGGCTGTGGTTTGTTGAGGCTTACTCCCTACTTGGATGAGCAGTGCTGTGAGTTATGGTGTCTATTCGTTAACTTGTGTAACAAGTTTCCATTCCTGCTGGACGTATGGATGCTTCTCATACCTTTATAGATAGGATTTTGGAGAATAAGAAGGGCAATGACAATCTTCCAAAAGCCAAGGGTGTAGCCTTCTCAATTACTGCAACAGTTGTACCCACTACTCCGTTTGTTACTCCTTATACACTGGTTAACTTATCTACTCGCCACCATGACTTTGGATTGGGATTTTGGAGTTTAAGAAGCTTGACCTAGAAAATGTTCTGGATTGGTTTGCTATAGGCAAAATATCTATACTTATAAGCAAGTCCAGATGATTCAAGGGTATCTTTAGTTTCTAAGTTTAAAGATTGTGCATTAATTTTCTGGGCTGAATATCTTGAGAAGTGATGAAGATGGGATTTTAGCTCTCTAACTCCATGAACATTGTTTGTAGAAAATGCACATTTGAATGTCATGTTCCTAAATTACTCGAGGGGTCTCTATAATAAGCTCTATGATCTGCGATGGGACAATAAAATTGTGCTTGCGCACATCAAGGAATTTCATTAACTAGTAGCTATTGTTAGTTGTTTGAAAGTGAAGAAGCTTTGGTTCAGAAGTATCTACATGGCCTTTGCCCTGAGATCCAAGGCAACTTAATATATTCCTCTATTCTTATGGTTGATAGTGCATACGATTATGCAATGCAATTGGAGGAGAAGCTCCAATTGGTTAGATTGATGGATTAGAAGTCGAACTTATGGAAGCTAAGAAAACAACATGAGGTAAGAATAAAAGGAATATTATTTGCTATAGATAAAACTGACACTTTTAATCCATGTCTTTGTAAAGTCTCTCATTGCCTTGGCAGTCAAGAATGTTGAGTCAGAAGAGGAAGTGAGTAATGAACAGGAAGGTATCCTGGAATGCACATTCAGATGGAGGCCTTCATCATAGAGTCCTTTATTGCGTGAGTGAGATGGATTTATGTTATAATGCTGATGTAAATTAGAATGGTAAGAGGGATAGACTAGATTTTTGTTCTTCCTTCATTTTTCTATGACATGCCATCACATTGAAAGAAGAGAACCAATTGAAGATGATGCAGGAACATCATCAAGTGATTTTAATTTCCAGGTATCTTCTAAAAGCAGCAGGGTGGCGTATGAAGAATAATGAGTAACTGGGCTATTGTACAAGCATAGGTCCTATCATATTTTATCATGCCAAAGTCTTAGAACAACAACAACAAACAGCCTTATCCCAACTATTTGGGGTTGGCTACATGAGTAACTGGGCTATTTTATTTTAATTTATTATTATTTTTTATTTTAATCGTAGTCCTTATAGTAGTTGAGTTTGAGGAGGGGTTTTATAATGTAAAAGAGTACAACTGGATTAGTGGGGTCCATATACTCTTCCCATACGTATGAGAGAAGAATGGGTTCATGCAAGAGGGTCTTTGATGTAGTACAAGGGGGAAGATATCAAAAATTGATGTAGAATAGTTTTCAAGGCCTCAAATAATTTAAAATAAAGGTTGCGGAAGCAAATAAATCAAGAATAGAGTTTAGAAATGAACAAGTAGCCGCTAAAATATAAGAATCATAAAATAAAATCATAGAAAGAAGATAAGAAGTTAAAACAGAAAAAGAGGAGAGAATATAAGAAAAGAGCCCAAAAGGGTATTTTTGTAATTTTAGAAAGAAAATAGAAAATTGCCAAAATGCCCCTCTGATGCGTCCAAAAATTCTGAAAATTTTATGGTCGTTTATGTCGTGTTCCAGGGTTCTACAGTTAAAATTTCATTAAATTCTGATAAGAGTTGATTCATAAACTTGAAAGTGCTTTAATGGAGGTTTAAGAAGAAAATGAAAAGAAAGAGAGGAGAATCAGAAACTAAGAGAAAAGTAGAAAGAGAAGAAGATAAGAAAGATATCTTGGAGAAAGTGAGAGGTGAGGTGGATACTCACAAGTGCACTAGGGTGCTACAACGAGTGTAGAAGATGGTATCAACCCTTGGAAAGGAGAACATGGATACAACCATATCTTGGGAACACCAAAATCTTCAAAAACTTGTTGATTCTTTACTATCAAATTATGGGGGAGGTGTTGCATTTAAATAGGCTTTCAACATTAAACAATTAGAACTTGCTAAAATTAGAAACTTTCTAAAAATCCTAAAGTTGCTAGCCAAGTTTTCTAAAGTATAAAGATTTCTAAAAACTTACTTTCCTAAAAATTTTAAACTACTAAAACTTAAGAATTTCTAAAAAAACACTATTCCCGCTTTTAGTGACACCCCCTTAGTAATTTGGTCATAACTTTCCCAAATCACCTCGGATTTGCGCAATCTCGGTTTCATTAGAAAAGTAACTAAATAACCTATCTAATGACACCAAAATCAAGCCAAAATGGCAAGTTTTGACCTTT
>JAOXJP010000016.1:3001316-3032324 GCA_025762735.1 Platanus orientalis
ACTCTTTTCATTGATCTAATGTGGAATTTAAATAGGCATTACATGGAGAATAAAATAAAATAAAATCATAGATTCTAGATCTTCTAGCAAAATAAACTTGCCAAATAAAAAAGATTTCAAAAGAAGAAAAAAAAGAATCTTGATTAGCACAATATTTGGCTTGTTGGCTAAGTTATTTGACCACACAAGATCTCAAATAATCTCCTAAACTATTATCCACAAAACTTTCTAAAAATCCTAAACTTGCTAACCAAATTTTCTAAATATTAAAAATACACAAACTTAAGACTTACTAAAAAACACTATTCGCATTTTTAGTGACCACCCCTTAGTAATTTGGTCATAAATTTCCCAAATCACCTGGGATTTGCGTAATCTTGGTCTCATTAGAAAGGTAATTGAATAACCCATCTAAAAACCCAAAAAGACAAGTTTTGGCCATAGAAAAACTGGGTCCGAAGATAAAAACGGGATTACAACTAAAAACCCCAAAAAACTAAACTAACCATGGCACTATTGGTCTTATTACAAAATTACCACTAATTAACACTTCTAAAATAAATAAATAACAAGAAAATAAACTATTCTACTAAAATTGATAGGGGACTATCCATGGTCCTCCAATTTCTTCTTCTTTACATAGAATGCTCTGGCATCAGATCATAATCAACATCATAATGTTCAAAACATGATACAAACTATTAAGGCCGGCTACAAATCATGTTCCACGAATCCATGAGAAACTAAATACAACAAACTCTGCATAACATGGGGGTGGGGGGAAGAGTATCAATGCTTCTCAAGGATCATAATAATAGATAAAGAATACATCCAGGATTTGCCTTCTCAAGCTGAAAAGCACAGGTCTTAGAGATCCATTTCTTAACCAACTAAAATGTTGGCCAGAAGCTTAGCTGATGGGTACTCGAGCTGACTGTAGAGTGAAACTGAATAAACGAAATCCTGGAATTGGATATCTCCATGATGAGGTGGCTGTGTGTTGGTACATGCACTACTAGCACCCCCAACGTAGACATGAGACTGCAGAAGTAAACCTTAATAAGTTAATATAGCAAAAGAGAGAAGAAAGGCCAAACAACGTACATGCACATAGAATACCTGGCCCAGCATTTTGCTTCAGTACTGATGTAGGCAATAGTACATACATATTTATATAACGATAACATATACCATATTCTATAAATGATATTTATGACCCTACTGTACATAAAGAACAATATGGCAACATATAAATTTTTAAGAAAATGAACATTATACTTCTACTAATTTGGGGCATTTAAGTGAGGCACACCTCTTATACTCCAGACCAAAGCACTTGACTACATTAGGCAAGCTGTCACAATCTTACCTTTTAAAGCAATGGACAACCATATGCCAATCTAGCAATCACCCAACTAGAGCCAATCTTACCCCAATCAAGCCCTTTTCTAACCTTGAATAGAAACCCGCCATGGACTGAAATGGGCATTACTATGACTCACACCTTCCAGTTTGACATTATGTCAAGCCCTCATAATCAGCCCATAAGCTACTTCATTGTGCCACGCATAACATTTGTCCTACTTATAAGGTTTTCACCGCCACCAATATCTCAAAAAGATACTCAACCAAGATTACCATCCATGCAGCCAAAAACTGGGGGCCCACCTTGAGTCATCCTAATACAGCTCGAATAGACAAAAGGGTCCTGCAATATACCAAGGGCTCCCCAGTCCATGCCACAATCCCCAGGCATCATCTTGAGCCACTAAAGGCAACTCATCATACCCTCTGCCATCCAAGACACTCAGCTACATTACCAAGCCACCATATGGAGCTCACATGCAAGGCTTCACTTTTTTATCTTGCTTGCTGCTCACTTATTCTCCTAGAGATAGATTTGACGGATACTGAGCCCCAAAACAAGCACACTTAAGCACCAGGGCCTAAAGATAGCCTACTTAACCACATATCAGTAACCACTGTTGCATATCACACTAATGGCCCACCATATACCCAACCTCCATTGCTGGTTGTACATGCAGTGTTAACCTTGCACTTAGCAATAGCACTATCCCTTCAGGGGACCTTCAAGAACCATCCCAGTATTCTACAGCCCAGCCTGAGTTTTCCTAAGGGATAGCGCATTGATTGGCACCAACACTTGCCAATTTCCATAGCCCCACACACCTCCTCCTAAAGTGGATGTTAAGCCTTTAGAACCCTGCTTAAAGGAAACATTACCCTGTTTGAGAAATCATACCAGCATGGTTCGAAAGATCGGCCGACCCGCCGGATCGGATCAGGATCGCCGGTCCCTGATCCCAATCCTAGGGCTTGGATCGGTCTTAGCAGAGGATCGGCCGATCCTTTGAAAGGATCACCTAATCCAACCTATGTGATCCAGGCTTGGGCGATCCGCAATGGATCAGCCGATCCATTCAAGGATCGCCCGACCCATACGTGGATTGTATCAGGATCAGCAGTGTCCGATCCCGATTTTTTTATCCATGCATACCAGCCTTTTCAAGGCACACACACCTCTGATTCATGAGACTTTTGTTACTGCTTTCTCAGCTTCATGTAGTTTCTAAATTTTTTCTAATGGTTCATCCCAACTACAAGGGCACGTGCCCCCACATCACCTCAAGTGAGCTCAACAACATGCTAAACCCCACATAGGCCCAAACTTTGCAACAGAAACATCTTGCTGACATGCTACCAAGCCTTGCAAGACCAAACAATAGGCCAACATGCCCATTCTGGGCAGTACACAACCTCAAATGTTACAAGGCTAATGCTCGACCATGACAGATACCCCCCCCCCCCACCCCAGTGAATCTTCCAACATCTCTGTCCAAGCACATCAAATGGTCTTCAACTCCTGTCTTCAAATCCCTACTCAGATTGTACATATGTTTCAACAAATAATAATAATAACAATAATAACATTTCTAATGGTCCACTCATGTCTTCAGTCCTTTGAACTTAGAGGTCTTCCTAAGCTATGCGTGGTAACAATCAACAAATTTTTCCTAGGAATCCCATTGAACTCATCCATGGAAACATTGAACACTGCCCTTTGTTATCAACCATTATGGTTTTCAGCTTGCTGCTCGAGCACCTCAAGTTCTTCCACCCTCAAATTCCCAGTTTTGCAGTCTGTTGTGCACATAAGTCCTTCCCTGGATCAAATGCTGGCTCTCCAAGCAACGTATCATTTTTTTATGAATAAAAATAGATTTTAAGTAAAATATATATATAAAAAAAAGGAGCCCATCCAATGATACAAAGCATCCTCACTGAGTAGAGACAAAAAAACAGACCATAGACAGCCTAGGACGAAGGAAGATTACCGCATACTAAAGAAAACCTTGAGACTTCATGTTTAGCCAAGTCATCCATTAGAGAGCTGGCTGATTGTTGCCTCCACTGAAACGTGATATTCATGCTGGAAGCACAGAATTGCACCTTTCTAATGTAATGAGCAAAATTTCAAGGCACTTTAGTCCCTGTGTATAACTAACCCATGATAATAGCAAAATCACCATCTACAATCATAGGGCAAGTACTATAATAGTCCTCAACCCATAGATAAAAGCCATAACCTCTGCTCTTAAAGAACCCCCAACCCCTACTGGACCTGAGAAAGCATGCACATCCAAACTGTTGCCAAGGACGCCACTAATCCATGAGTGGCCAGGGTTCTCAAGTGAGCAACCATCAAACACAGTTTGAAGGAATCCTGATGTAAAACAGCAAGGTTCCACATGAATAAGCAGATTTGACAAATTAATCAACACCAAACAACCAAACAGTATCTCCAATCAATGAAGCAATAAAGTCAGCAACTATACCCCACAGTTTAAAAGTAAAATCGAGTACTTTAAACCAATCGATGGAGGCTCCAATTAACAATCATAATCTGATATGACAATCGGTTTGAAAATATAGAAATATAAGCTTAAAAGTTAAACAAAAGAACCAGTAGTAAGTTTCTCACCAATTAAGCAACAGCCCTGAATTGAGTCCCAATTGATTCAATCAATAACTCAATTGCAAGAAACAATAATAATAATCATCATGGCTCCCCCACAATCAGTAACAAAGCTAATAAAATTAACTTGTATAAACACAGCAGAAAAGTACCCACTAAACAAATTCCCCATTTACAAACAACTCAGCAAAACACACTGTTATAGATACTAGTATGATCTTTTATGAACTCCTAAGAAACTTCTAATCAAACTAGAAACAAGCAGCATCCCCATGAGTGCTTAAACTCATTCCCACTTCCAAATTTTAATCACAGAAGGAGAACGAAAAACAATAGCACTAGTAACTAAAAAATCAACTCCTATTCGAACCAAACCTAACTTGTTAAACAAGTTTTATTTAAAACTTGAAATTAGTCCTAAATGAACAAAGACTTGAACTACAAGACATACACCCCAAAAGTGTGGAGGCAGCACATATATATTACCATGGACTGGTCTTCCCCCTTTGATGGGCTATGATCTGACAACTAGATTATGGAAGCCCATAAGCTCATTGGAGATGTTACTACATTAAATCCTCAGGACAACCCAGGCCTGGATATTGGTATGGCATGCAAAGCTGATCTAGCAATATTCCAATGAACAACTGAAGACATTTTAGTTCACTTTGAACCAATTTGCATAGTGACTCAATGTGCAACTCCAATTGTGGTCCTCTCAATAAGATATTGGGTGAGAAGTCTTGAAAGAGACGTGCATTCTGATCTGCCTAGACCACAGAACTGCAATGAGCGCACTTCTCCATGAATTATTTCCCCTTTTGGATACAACACCATAGTAAGTTGATGATATCCTTAGCAATATCCGGCATTGGTGATAAGTCACCATCACTTTTCAGGCTATGAGCCCTAGATTTTCCACTTTGTCAGGCCCTTCACACCAGTCTTCATGCATCTTAGCTATGTCTCTTAAGCCATGGTTCCACGCATGGAATCAAACTTGCATGCCCTTCTGGTAGATCTTAAATAGTTCAGGCTCCACCTGTCTAGCCAAGGTTCAATCAGTTGGACATCTTACTCTTCACTTGCATATCTTCACCAGTTTTGGCTATAGTTCATCTAGTCATGGTTCAATCCGTCGAACCACACTCCTTTCCCTTAGAAGTTGAATTACGCCTTGCAAATCTATCTAAAATTGATCTCAGCCAAGATTCCCCATATGGTTATTCAGTCCCTCAAAACCTGCTACAACAAGACAACAACTTGACCCTTTGAGTTTTTAAAGCAAGCAACTCTGAGGCTCGGCTCATCAAGCCTTCGAGAAAGGCCTCCGCCCAACCAAATTCACCTTTCTTGCTCTTTCCCATCAACATATAGATTTGTGAAATATTGGATTTACTTGCTGGGCTTTCCCAAAGCTCACCCCATCATTTCCTCCTCGTAGATCGTGATCCCTCCTCTCGGCCCATGGAACTAGATGATGTGACCTAAGAGCTCGTATCTACAACCAGGACCAAAAGTATTAGGTGGTATTTTGTGATCTAGTTACATGTAGACTAGAGTCAGTTAAGCTATGTATAGGTATTTTGGCTTTGTGTATCCCTTATGTGTAAAGTATGTTTTTTACTTAGAATACATGTTTGTATATATAAATCAAATCATTTTTTATATTATATGTACACATGGATGTCTTTTAATATTGTTTAGTAGATTGTATGGATTCAGAAATTTTTTCCAGTGGGCCTAGTTGCGCAGTTATGCTGCCAACTTTTACATTGCTTCTACAGGTGTCGTGTGTTTTGAAGTCTAACACCTTAGGATCGAGTACCCCGGAGAGGTATTGGTTTCGGGGTATTTCGTGTTTAGTATTGACATCAAATACTTTCCTATCCACCACATCCAGGCTCTGAATATTGTGAAACATGGTAGACCTCACTTCTGCCTCAATCCTTCATAAGCTATCAGAGAACCCGCATAAATATGTTATCACGCTTTGCCTTGATCCTAGGAAAGTCTACCACACAAGCCATCGAATAAATGCGAACAGACTCCATGAGTAGTAGCCTCCTGTTTAGCATCACCATGACAAAGCTAAACACAAGCCACTAAAGTTCATACCTTTCAGCACAACAAATAACCATGTGGTGCTCTAGTCATGAACCGACCAAAACCAGCCTTAACCCATCAGAGTCCCTTTCTGACCTCCCCCGAAACATGAACCAACAATACACTTACAGAGACATGACTCGCATCGAATACCATATGCCAAGCACACTTGGACATTTCAGAAGCTTCTTCAGTGTGCCACACCTGCACTTATCTTACTTACAAGGTTCCCACTGTCATCAAAACCATTTGCAGGTCACCATTGTGCCACAAAGGTACATAACTACTCAAACTCATAGTGCACACCCACTCAAGCACCATCTCAGGTCATCCAAGTGCACATTGACACAATGCAAGCTGGGTCAGGGATAATAAAATGAGACTCGATTTGGCATATCCTTGGGTTTGGCCAAGTAATGGATTGACCAGTCAATTCCTAGGGTAGGCAGCTACTTAAGGAAGATGAGGAAAGAGAAATGTGATTTAAAAAGGGACACAGCCAAAAATGTAGTAAAGAAGACAATTAAGTTTTCTAATTCATAGAGTACATCTAACATGTACAAACTACTTATGATAGAGACCAAATCCACCAAGAAACCTCAGAAACTTGGCAAGCTCATTCACAATGTGATTTTCTTTGCTGTGAACATCACTAACTCAAACTTTAAAGGCCTTCATAGAATAAAAGAACCTATCTAAGATTTTTTTTCTTATTTTCAATTTTTCATCTACACAGGGTAGTTTATGCGAGACAGATTTCAAACCTAAGTATGTGGTTTGATAAAATATGCAATTGATGATCTCAGAGAGAGAGAGAGAGAGAGAGAGAGAGCAATCATCACATATTACCAGATAGAATATGGTGCCAGAATAAAAAAATGGCAACCCAAAGGCTCCCACTAACGCGGGGTCTGGGGAGGGCAAGAACGATTAATGCTATTACATGAACTAAGCAGGAATATGACAGCATAACAGTTAACTATTGAGCCATTATAACTAATAAACAAACAGGAAGACATGGAACTTCCAACTAACATCATGATTTCAAGAATTTCTTGAGACTGTTCCTGTAACAGCCAGAGTGAACAAACAGAAACCACAAATCATGATTTTTCAAGCCCATGGGCCCCAACTCAATCCAAAATTTTCCATTGGGTTGTTAACATCGGGCTGGACTCGGGCAGAATGTCTTGGGCTGATTTCGGGCACGGGCTGGGCTCGGGCTCAAGAATTTTTTCTTCGGCTGGGCTCGGGTTGACCTTAGCCTGGCCCAGCCCGGCCTGATTGACAGCCCTAGTTATCACCAAAAAAATAAAAAAAGTCTCACAGAAATTATAGACAAAGTCAAGAATAAGAGAAGCATTACTTTTTCATATAGCCCAACTTCCTGACACTGGCGAGCAGCTTCAAGCAGAAATTGTTGTTGTGCTTCCCTATCAGTCAAGAATCTTCTCAGTTCACCTTCTTCTCCAGCACCTCTTGAACCGAGTAAGAGATAAATCCCACCATCCCGTAACAACAGCTCAGTTAGGAGTTGTTTTAGCATCAAACTTCTTTGCCTTTGCTGATCGATGTTCCCTCGCCCAGTCCATGACAACTGTCCACCACCAACTGCAGCAGCAGCTTGAGCATAATATTCCAACGTCATTGAAAGATTACCCAAACGTAAGTACGCTGATCCATACTGCCGAATAATGCTAGCAACTTCAGCGAAAGCATCCATTAGCCCCAGTTTCTGGCCAGTCCCAACACTTTCAGAAAGAACCCCATGGTCTGCTAGCACGATAGAAATATGAACAGCATCAATATTTAATCCTTCATCTCCTGTTTCCTTTGATAAGTATAGAATTGCTGGTAGTAATTGGATGCTCAAAAGCAACACATATGGGTACACCAAAGGGTCCTTTCCATTTTTTGTATAATATGATGGCTCAAATTTATTTAAGTAAATCTGTAGATCGTCTAAACTGTAGGGTACCAAGCCCTCATTCAGGACAATAGAAGAGGCTACACCTGGACAGTCCCGTACAGCCGACAGTTTGAACCACAAAAAGTCCTCTATGGTATTGAAAAGTGTTGGCATGTCTCTAAGCAATCTGTCAATATGTCTGCGAGAACCAGAAATGATAGCATAAAGTAGCAACTTTTTCTTATCATACGCAGTGCGACCCGCTCGATCACCCGTTCTTAACATCTTCTCACACTCTTCTGAAGCAACAGTTGCAGTTTCTGCAGATACCATACCTCCGGTTGTAATCCACTCCGCAAGCTGCCATTAAAGAAAACATTGACTGAGCTAATATCCTAAAACAAAGGTATTTTAGGTATAATCAGTGAACAATCAGTACCTGAGGAGCAAATTGGTGTGAAACACGAGATGATTGAGCAACATTTCTTGCTTCATCATAATAGCCAGTTCTCAAGCAAAAATAGATCTGTACATTGTCCAGAAGAAATAAAATTAGTATGAGATGCAGTTACAAATAATGTAAAGCGAGTAACAGTTACAACAAGAAGTACAATAATAGAAATGAAAATAGTCAGATAATGAAGTGCCTAAGAATAAACTACAGTGAAATTTCATTCATATCCGTATGTGCTGCAGAATGGTTCTTATCTTATCTAACAATTTCATATTCAAAGCAATCAGCTCAAAAAGGCAACAATTCCCATTCTCCAAGTCATTGTCAAGAAAACATAAGAAGGCAACAAACACAAGCGCAGGACAGTAGTGTCTCAGCAAATATGTGAACAGTAGTATCTAACCAGAGGTGTGTGGATTAGTATGAACAATGGAGTAAACTCATAAGTAGCAAGTTGTGAATCACTTAGTTACCTAGCAGATGAGGAACAACTCAACTCAGCAAAGACTTATCCCAACTACTTGGTGTCAGTTACACAAATCATGCACCACAAATCCACTCCATCTAGAGCCATATCTTCCATTAAATTGTAAATACCCATGTCTTTCCTTCCTACTTCAACCCGAGTCATTTTCAGCCTTCCCATTGTCCTTTAAACACATTCAATTTGCACCATATCATTCCTCAGCCAGACTCGTATGCTGTCGTATTACATGGATATATGGGGTTATACTTGTAAGGGTACATATGTATTTGTACAATATTGAGGTATACTTGTAAATACCGGTAGATGTATTTTTTACTTTTTTGATATATGAAACAAAGTATGTGTGAGCCCGTGGGGTGGTGTTCTTCTTCTTTTTCTTCTTCTACTTGAAATCCTTACATACTAACCCACCAAACTACAGATTTCTATTTGGTATCAGAGCCTCCAGAAGATATAGGGTTACTACACAAGCTTACCAGCCCACAATAGACCTGCTAACGTCAGCAAGCCATACGCTGACGTCAGTGGCCAACAATGACATCCACCAAGTAAGTTCAAAACCAGTAGATTTGAATTATTTTGTAATTTTAAGATGTTTTTGTAAAAGGCCCAAGGTCATTGGAGAAGGTTTTTCTATGTTTTAAGCTTTTTTTGTGATTTCCAAAGTATTTTTCAGATTTCCATAAATCTATTGAACTGATCAGTTTCGGGCTTTGTTGATCAATGAGATAGGGTGTACTAGGATCTTTTTTATTCTAAAGAGAACGAGTCTCGTTTGATTTTGTTGAGTTTTGAGAGAGTTATGTCATTTTTTAGAAAACCACGTTTTTCACCTAGATCCGATATTTCTACTCGATTTGCTCACATAGCTTGTAGTGGCTTGCTTCTTCTGCATCGTTTTAGTCTCTCCCCATGTGTGTGACAGTTTAAAACTTGTTCCATGTGATTTGGAGCTTTGTTGAGCTCTCAATTCCCTTTTTTTTTCCTTTTTGTTTACCACCTGATCCTATTTTAAGGGTTTCTTGTGCTTCTAACGTGTTGCCTTCGAGCCAGCAGCTATGTATGTTATTTGTTGATCTCGTGTCCTCGTTTTCACATTGTGGAACCCTGCTAAGTGTTATTGCGGCTTTCTTTCGTACCTTTCTTGGTATTTCCACCTGTTCTTACATTTTGGCTGTGTTTTTCTCTGTCTACCAGCTGTCCAACGGCCTCTATGAACTTAATTTTGGTCACTAAAGGTATGTTGTGGCGGTGAAAGGCTGTGTAGCCTCTAGTTTTAAGCCTCTTGTTATGTGTAGTGGCTTCTGTTTGTCGCTGAAGGTAAGGCCTATGCTTTTTCTATTATACCTTGGACTGCCGGTGGCACTTGGTATTGTTGTGGGCCTGTCACAATGTGTTACACTTGTGGGGTGGTTGTTGCCCTTACTGGTCTCAATAGTAGCATATTGTCAGGTTGTTGTTGGGTATGAAGTACAGTAGTTGTTCGACTTGATCTAATTTTGGCTCTTGTGAGTGTTAATTGTGGTGTGTTTGGTGGAAAATTAGCTCTGTGCAGCCTCTTGTGGACCAGCATGTTTGCATCCAGTTGTCCAGCATTTTCTCCAGACGAAATAGCCGCTATAAGGTAGTATTTGGCCCAGTTTTAGCATGGTGGTGTGATGCGGACAACAAGAAACGACTCTTGTATGTGCCACCACACAAGAGAGAAAAGTTCAAGTTTTTTAAAATGTATGGGTTATTTTAATTTGTTTAAGGGGTGCGAAATTTTTGTAACAAGGCCAATAGTGCCAAGGGTAGATTAAGACTTTTTATTTTCATAGGTAGTTTAGGATTTTTATCCTAATTTTTCAAAGGTCAAAACTTGTCCCTTTGGCTTGATTTTGGCGTCATTAGAGAGATTACTTAGTTACCTTTCTAACAAGACCAAGATTGTGCAAATCCGAGGTGATTTGGGAAAGTTCTAACCAAATTACTAAGGGGTTGTCAAAAAGATGCGAGAATAGTGTTTTTAGAAGTCTATGTTTTTAGAAAATGTTAAGAGTTTAATAAAACTTGTGCAACAAGTTTAAGTGTTTAGTAAGTTTAAGATTTTAGAAAGTGTAGTAAGTTTTGATTTTAGTAAATCTTAGGTCGCAAGTTTAATGGTTTTAGCAATTTTCTAATTTGTGTACTTTCCAATTTCATTAGGATGTAAGCCTGTTCCAAGGCACCATACCATGCAATAAAATTCAGTGAATAATTTTAAGAAAAGTATTGAATTATTGGGTAGTTTCCCAAGGTGTGGTTGTGGCCATATTCTCCCCTCCAAGGGTTCTAAGATGCAGCCGTAGGCTCCCTCTTCTCTCCCAAGTATCTCTCTTATCTTCTTCCCCTTCTCACTTAGTCTCTTTTCCCTTTCTCTTTTCCTAAATTCTCTTTATTTTCTTCTTCCTCTATAGATTCTCTGTTGGTTTTCATCAATATCTTCATTAAAGAACCTTCTATTTTCTAAAATTTCATGATTTGAACTGGCAAAATTTGTTCAAATACCATGAAATTTAGACAGTTGAGCCTTTGTACACACCATAAACTACAGTGAAATTTTCGAAATTTTCTCATGCATCATAAGGGTATTTTGGTATTTTTTGCATTTTCAGTCCAAAATTACAAAAATAACCATTTGGGTTTTTTTTCCTATTTTCTTCTCTTTTCTCATTCTAATTCCTCCTAATGTCTCGCTCTCTCTATTAGTCTATCCTTGTCTTTCTCTCTTTCTTTCTATCCTACTTTCTTCTCCTTCCTTAAAATTTCAAAGATTCTTTCTATTTTCATAAACCTCCATTAAAGAATCTTTGCCAGTTTTCGAAAATTTCATGATTTAACCTAGCAAATCTTATCCGAATGTCATGAAATTTGAATCGTAGGACCACTGTACACATCAGAATCTGTCCTAAATTTTCAGAATTTTTTGACACATCAAAAGGTTATTTTGGTAATTTTTTTAATCTGTCCAAAATTATAAAATTGCCCTTTTTGGTCTTCTCTTCATATTTTTTCCTCTTTCACTGTTCTAAGTCATTCTAACTTCCTTTCTTTGAATATATTCTCTGATTTCTAAATTTTTGTGGCTACTTGTGTTAATTTAAATTCTATTCTTGAAATTTGCTTCCGCAATTTAATATGGGCAATTAGTTGAGGTTCTTGGGAATATCCTACATCAATTTTTGGTATCTTCTTCATTGTGCTGCATCATGGTGTCTCATATGTTTGTTCTGGTGCTTCCATTCATTTTCCCAATTCCTTGTCCAACCATCCTAGGATTAATGATTCTGGGGTCTCTCATCATATAACTGGTATGTCTAGTCTTTTTCTTCTTATCAAGTTAGTTCTGGTAGAGACAAGGTATGTATTGCAAGTGAATCCTTGTCCTTTATAACTGGTACTGGTCATATTCCCCTTACATCTTCCTTGCCATTGTCTTCTATGTTCCATATTCCTAATTTTAAGTTGAACCTTGTTTCTGTTAGTCAGATTACTAAAGCTTAGAATTGCAATGTTACATTTTTTCCTTCAAATTATATTTTCCAGGAATTGAAGATAGGGAAGACGATTAGTCGAGACCATGAGGATCAGAGGTTGGATCTTTTTTTGGATAATTACCAGGGGTTGTTCTTATGGATGGTGGTTCTCTAGTTGCCTCTATTGTTCAACAAGCATCATCCCCATCTCCTAGAGATCAACAGCCACCTTTTCCTTCTATCCCTTCCTCTTCTCATGATGATCAGTTTCGTCAATGGCATTCTCACCCTGGCCACATTCACATACCCATGTCAGAAAAACTATTTATGGGATTAGGTTCTTCTATTTCCAATTTTCATTGTGAAATCTATGAGTTGGCCAATCATTATCATTCTACTTATTCTCCTAGTAAGAGTAGTAGTACTTCTCCATTTGCTCTTGTTCATTCTAATGTGTATGGGGACCTGCAAGGGCTGTCAATCGTGTCGGGCTAAACCGGGCCAAAGTCAACTCAAACTATTTAACCTCAACCTAAACTTAGCCTGAGAATGAGTTAGGCCCAAGGTAGTCAGCCCGAGCTCAGCCTGTTTTAAAACAACGGGCATCGGGCTGAGCTCAAGCCTCCCAAACTTAAAACTCCTCCCTTAATTTGGACTGATTTTGGGCCTTTAATTGAAATGCATATAACACGAGCCTTGTTTAATAGTTGATACATTGAATTTTTTTTTTTTTTGGAAAATAACATGAAACAATTTGATGATGGAAAATTTATTATCAACAAACAAACCCAATATCCTTACACCCTAAAAACATAATACATAAAACCTTATTTGTATACTAGTTCAGGCCAGGTAACGGGCTGAAATTGAGCCTGCTCAAACTCAACCCGAATATAAACTTTAGGCCTAAATGTTGGGTCCGAACTCAGCCCACCCTGAAGTATAGTTAGCCCAGCTCATCTATTTTTCGGGCCGGACATGTTGAGCTTCAAGCTAGCCCGGATCAATTGACAACCTTAGGGTCTGCCCCAATCACCTCTTTAATTAGCTTCCGTTATTTTGAGACCTTTGTTGTTGATTACTCCAAGACCACTTGAATTTACCTGTTGAAATACAAGAGTGAAGTTTTTTCGGCCTTTTAATCATCACAAATTGGTTAAAACTCAGTTTGATATTAAGCTCAAAGTTCTTCGTTTGGAAAATGATAGAGAATATTTATCTCATGCCTTTTCCTCTTACCTCTCTCATCTTGGCATATGATACTTCTAAGTAAAATGGAGTTGTTGAGAAAAAGAATTGGCATCTTCTTGAGATTACTTATACCTTACTCTTTCACATGTATGTTACCCAAGTTTTTAGGTTGATGCTCTTCATATTGTTGCTTACTTGTTGAACCATATGCCCTCATGCATTATGAGATTTAAATGTCCCCTTGAGCTTCTCTTGCGTCCCTCTCTTAGGTCATCTCTTCCTCCCAAAGTGTTTAGATGCATTTGCTATGTTCAGGTTTCTAAGTTCGACCATATCCTAAAGCTCGTAAGTGTATATTCCTTAGGTATGCCCCAAATCATAAGGGATACAAATACTACTATCCTTCTGCTCGGAAACATATTGTTTCTATGGATGTTACCTTTCATGAGACTGTCTCTTTCATGAGTTGGCTATTCCTCTCCCTATTCTTTTGTATGTTTTTTTTATGTTAATGGACATAGTAACCAGTGAGAGATATAACAAGTTGCTACCGACAAAGAAAAAAGGTCAATAGCAACCACCCAAAAGAAAACTTGGCGAAAGATTTCACTCATATATTTGTTTAGCGTAAGAAAAGAGTTTTCCCTATCCCTGAATCTCATGTGTCTCTCCAACCGGTCACTTTGTCTCCAGGTGTTACTCCCACTATGCCCTATGATGATTTTCATCTTCCTATCGATGTTACGAAGGGTGCTCGCTCTTGTACTCGGTATCATATTGCTAACTATGTTTGCTATGATTACTCGTCTCCTAAGTTTAGGGTCTTCTTCACTTCTTTGTCATATGTTTCTATTCCACGCAGTGTATCTCAGGCTCTCTCTCAACCTCACTGGAGAAGAGCATTGAAGGATGAAATGCAGACCTAGAGAAAAACAAAACATGGGATGTTGTAGATCTCCCACGTGAAGAGCCTATAAGTTGCAAATGGATGTTCTTTATGAAATTACGACCTAATGACACAGTAAAGCGGTACAAGGTCATATTGGTGGCCAAGGGTTGTACACAAACAATTAGGTTGATTATTAGGAGACCTTTGCCCCTGTAGCAAAGATGAGCTTTACTCACATTTTGATATCTGTTGTTGCCAATCTAGGATGGCCAATACTATAACTTGATGTCAAAATTCCTTTCTACATGGAGACCTCGGAGAGAAAATTTACATGAGTTTGCCTCCTGGTTTTTAGTATCTACAAGCAAAAGAAAGGTGTGCCGTTTCAAGAAAGCTCTCTACAACCTTAAGCAATCTCCTAAAGCATGGTTTGAAAGGTTTCGCAGTGTCATGCCCAAAAATGGCTATAAGCAATGTCAAATGGACCATACTCTCTTTGTAAAGCATCAGAAAGGGAATACGACAACTCTCATAGTATATATGGATGATATTGTTGTTACAAGTAATGATCAATGTAAGATCAATAACCTGCAAGGCTTTATGAACAAGGAGTTTGAGATTAAGGATTTGGGGCTTCTCAAGTACTTTCTTGGGATTGAGGTTTGGTAGATCCAATGATGGAATCTTCTTGTCAAAACATAAGTACATGTTAAATCCCCTCCACGACTCTAAGATGATAGGGTGTAGACCTTGTGGGAGTCTCTTTGAGTCTAATCACCGCTTGCGAGCAAATGACGGCCATCGGCTTATTGATATTGGTCAGTATCAGAGATTCGTTGGCAATTTTATTTACCTAACCTTAACTAGGTCGGACATTTCTTACGCTATTGAGGTTGTTAGTCAATTCATACATGGTCCCACAACATCACATCTTGAGGTAGCATACCGTATTTTTACGATATTTAAAGAGGAGTCCAGGTCAAGGGCTCTTGTATGGTAGACGAAAGGATCTGAGAGTTGAAACCTTTATAGATGCTAATTGGGTTGGTTCTGTGGATGATAGGTCCACCTCAAGCTACTGCACCTTTGTTGGGGATAACCTAGTTACTTGGCGCAACAAGAAGCAGTCCATTGTAGCATGATCAAGTATGGACGCCGAATTTTAAACCATGACTCACGGAATTTGTGAGATGTTATGGATCTACAGCCTAATAAGAGAGTTGGGATTCAACTCTCAAAGCCCTATGAGGTTGTATTTTCACAATAAAGTTGTCATCAGTATTGCTCACAATCATGTCCAACATGATAGGACCAAGCACATTGAAATGGATAAACATTTTATCAAAGAAAAGTTACAAATTGGGCAGATATGTATTCTTTTTGTGAAGACTGAAGACAAGTTGACTGATGTATTCACAAAAGGCCTATGTAGTCCTAGTTTTAGTCATATTGTTGGCAAGCTTGGTATGTATAATATCTACATACCAACTTGAGGGGGAGTGTTGTATTACATGGATATATAGGGTTATACTTGTAAGGGTATATATGTCTTTGCACACTATTGGGGTATACTTGTAAATACCCATAAATGTATTTTTTACCTTTTTGATATATGAAGCAAAGTATGTGAGAGGTGTCTCTACACTCTCCATATGTATTCTTCCCAATTTCTCTTTTTCTACTTCTTCTCCTTCTACTTATGCACAAGTTTTTTTATTGTTTTCCCAACATTCTACCTCCATAAAGAATTTCCAGTCTCATAGCTATTTTATAAAATTCCCTTCAATCTATAATGGAATGCGTCAATCACACAAAACTCCAAAAGCATCTCTCTACTTCATCCACCCACCTTAATTTGAAGGTCAAAATCCTCTCCAATCATTGTTTCTTTATGGAGATTGAACCAAGATGACAAAAAATTTCACTCCAGGTATCTCTTAGTCATCAGTCTTAAACTCCCTAGTTTTTACTCCTGTAATTACTAAATTGCACTCCATGCATTCTGTTTTAGTCTGGCTAATCTCAAAACCTTTTGATTCTAAGACAATTATCCATAGTTTAACTTTAAACTTTTTACTCAACCCCTCAATGATCTCATTAATAAAAACTGTATTATCGGTAAACCGCATACACCATAGGACCACCTCCTTTGAATGCCTAGTCAATTCACCCATAAGTAACGTAACAATATAGACTCAATGCTGACACCTAGAATAAAGCTACTATGATTGAAAAATTGTTCCTCTCCCCAAGTTGATCTAACCATGGCTCAAAGTTCCAATCTTGATGGATGTTCAGTTCTACTGAACTATGGAAATTTTGGGGAAAATTTTTTTGGGATGTTCAAAATAATGAAAAATATGTGAAAAATAAAGAACTACTAAAAGAAGAAAAAGAAAATGAAAGTTTAATTGAAAACTATAGGAAATGTTCTCATAAGCACGATAACACACTCAAGACTCAGAAAAAAAATATACAAATGCATCTATTATTACAAGTAACAAAGGAATATAGGGGACTAGCATAGGCGCTGCTAAGAAGATATGGTATCACCTAATATGAGACAAACATCATAAACCAAAACAAAGCTTTTGCAACATGTTCTCTTCCTCAATACCACAAAGAGTTCCAATCGGACTGGTCCCTATAATGAATGGGGTAGCTATAGTATTGTTGTTCCATGTATCCACAGTATTGAGGCCTAGGTCATCATGTTATTGAAACACGCCCATCTCTTTATAAGTTACACATCTCTCAAGGATTGGGATTTTAAAATGACATTAGGAAAGTAAATTCCCAATACTAGGAGTATGCTTTTCAATGTATCGGGCTTTCTATGAAGCGAGCCAATTCGCCAAATTGTTTGGAAAAGATCGATGAAATTTGTTGTGATTTCCATCAAAATATCATTGATATTTTGATATTTTCAGTCATATCTTATTGATTTTCTATCTAAATTAGAGAATATTGATAGTTCCTTTGAATTTTACTTCATACCAAGAAGATAGAAAAAAATTCAACAAACTTTCGTTTCACTTTATTTATTTTGCTCCCCCAAAAAAGTAGGAAAATTTTGATGAAAATATGAAGACCATGTAAATTTTGAACCATGGTTATAACATTGAGAACCACTCCATCATACCTCCTATCGGTCCTATCCTTAACAAAGTCAATACACCTACTTGAGACCCCTTTCATCTTGAAAGTCCACTGGATGATCTTTCTAAGTACCATATCATATGATTTCCCCAATTCAATAAAAACCATGCGAAGATTTTTATTCTCTCTAAACATTTTCATTAGTCATCTAAGTAAGAATAAAGCTTCAATTAACATAAGTCCAATCTGAATTTTTAATACTCCCAGTTTCATGTGGATGGCCCCACACGCTTGAATATACAATAATTGGTGCTACTCAAAATATCTCCCTGGTTATTATAAATAGTTACCGTGATGCTTTTCCTCCATTCATTTGGCAATTTCTTAGTTCTAATAACAGGGAAGCTTGGTACAAGGTGGAAAATTCGCTTCCTGCAAAGCTCATTTAGGAAGCTAATTCCATTCCGCTTCCCCAAATAGTGGGAAGCGCATTTCTCAAACATGGGAAGCACGGTGAAATAAGCAAAAGCTATTTAAAAAAATGGTTGAAAGCCTCTGGAAAAGCAAGTAGAAATGTCTAAAGAATCAACTAGGAAGCAATCCAAAAAACAATATTGTATTTTATTCAATGTAAATCCTATGGTGTTAGCATTGAATAAAATATTAAGAGATTTAGTAATGATATAGTAGAGAAAAAAAAAGACTTAGAATTAAATTATTGTTTATATTATTTTATTCAAATCCAATAAAAAAAAGATTCAAAACTGATGGTTTTTTAGGAATGTCTTCTATAGTCTGACTCTAAGATGTAAGTTATCTACAAAAAATCTTATATCAAAATCTAAGGTATGGTTGGCCATATTAATACCAAATGGTTTACATATTGATTTATATGTCATGATTCTTTGTACGTACATAATATAGCTTTTAAGTTTGTGTGCACTTCCTTTAAGTTTATTTATTTTATTTTATTGTAGTTGAAATTATTGATTATAACTTATAGTTTACATAATTATAGTTCTTTGCTTCTTGCTTTCCAAGGATTTATTGAGCCCCGCTTCCTGCTTCTCGTTTTCACATTGCTTCCCGCTTTCGCTTCTCGCTCTAGTAACTATGGCAGGGATGCTTGGTACAAGGTGTGAAGCTTGCTTCCTGGGAAGCTAATTTCATTCCGCTTTCACAAGTAGTGGGCACTTCCCACGTTTGGGAAACACGGTGAAGAAAATGGAAGTCTCAGGAACAAAGAATAGAAACGCTTGGAGAATCAACTAAAAAGTGATCTAAGAAACAATATTGTATTTTATTTAATGTAAATCCTATGCGGTTAACATTGAATAAAATATTATCTGTAAGATCTAATAATGATTTTATAGGAAAAAAGGTTTAGTATTGATTTTATTGTTTATATTACTTTATTCCAATCCAATGCAAAATATTCAAATATGATGGTTTTATACAATGTCTTCTATAAGTTTGATTCTACGATGTAAGTTATCTACAAAAAAAATCTTATGTATGGTAAAATCTAAGGTATGGCTGGCCACACTAATGACAAGTGGTTTGCATATTGATTTATATGTCATGATTCTTTGTTATTTACATAGTATAGCTTTTAGGGTTTTTAGCATTATCTTGAAATTTGTTCGCTTTAGTGTATTATAGTTGAAATTATTGATTGTAACTTATAGTTATTTACTGAGCAAAAAACTTGAAGTTATTTACTCTATTATCGTTTTTCGCTTCTTGCTTCTCAATTCTCGCTTTCACATCGCTTCCCGCTTTTGCTTCTCGATTTGGTAACTATGTGTTGAACTTAGTTAACAGGATGTGAGATCACCAATCTCATAAATTTTTTGCTCTCCTACAAAACTAACAAGTTCATTACATACAACATGAAAATTAAAGGCAGAACACAAAAAAAACATTTATTTGTAATGAAGACATTTTAGTATATGAAAGAGGAAAAGATAACATCCAATATACAATATAGTAATATAATGCCATGGTCCCCCTCATACCCAAGAAGGGATGGTGGAAATACTAGGTGGCACACTTATGAAAAGAGGTATGGCCTAAAATACTTTTGTTTTGAAACACCTATCTTGCCTAGCTTGTTCGCTAAAGAGTTGGTGGACTTTGGTATCCAATTGAATGAAATATTCAATGAGGAAGCAATATGTCGTGCATTTCTAATAGAATGAGCCAACCTCTAAGAGCTTCTATGATCGAAAACCAGCCACCCAACCACAACAAAGGAGTCTGATGCGGTGGCTATGCAATGGTTAGAGAGAACTTACCATCTTTGGTAGCCTAAGCCAAAGAAAAAAGATTTAATAAAGAAGACCACTTGTTGTTCAGGCCATTAATGCCTTAGCTTTTTTGTTATTTTCTTCTTTTTTTTTTTTTTTGAGATAAATTTAACTTTATTAAAGAAAGAAAAACAAGACTAAAATACAACAAGGGGAAGCACCCTACAGGCAACCTTCAAGGATACAATCTCCAGAAAAAATCAGTTGGGAATTCACCCCCTAGTTAGCTAATTTTTCAGCCAACTCATTTTGACTCCTTTCTATATGAGTTAAGGAGATAGAAAGCAAAGACATAAGCTCTTTGATCTCATAAATGATTGGAGCCAAATCCCAAGAACCCATACAATGTCCATTCCCCCAACTAACAACCACTGCTGAATCTCCCTCCACCTCACAATTTGTAAGCATAAGGCGTTTGACCTCCCTTAGCCCCATTAAAAGGCTATTTGATTCAACTTGAATAGCGTTGCAAACTCCTAAAGGTCCGCAAACAACTCGTACGACATTGTGATCATGATCCCTAATCACACATCCAAACCCCGTTTTGCCCAAATTGTCTTTGGAGCCTCCATCAAAGTTTAAATTTGAAGCAACCGCCCATGGGAGGGACCCAATTTTTCACATGAATTCTTCGTCTCAAATGGGTCTCATGAAGAGAGGAAAATCAATCTCTGAGGAAGGATGACAAAGGAAGGTCTTGAAATTCTTCAAGTACTATAAGCCAGTTCCCCATATATCGCACAATACTATCAATGACTTCCTCTCTAGTATTGCAAATCTCTTCGAAAAGCCACATATTTCTTTCTTTCCACACTCCCCATATCACAGCATGCATTAAGCTATCCCAAAACACCCGAACCCAATTACCTTTTCCTCCACCGAGCCACTGACTTACAAACTCCTTAACGTTGTTTGGCCACACATGCGTTTTTGCCATTCTGGTGAAAAAATGATCCCAAATAGCCAAAGTAAAGCTGCAATGAATGAATATATGAGTAGATGATTCACTATCATTCTTACATAGAGTGCACCAATTGGGGCAGAGGGCCATATGAGGTCTTCTTTTCTGGAGGACATCCGTAGTGTTTATACGATTTAGCACTATCGACCACAAAAAAGCTTTCACCCTTGGGGGCACTTTATGAATGATTCCATATCCTCTTAACCGGAAATGACAAATCACGATTCTATGAGAGTAAGCTTTGAAAAAGGATTTGCAAGAGAATAATCCAGATGATTCAAGGGTCCAAACCCTATTATCAGGAAAGGAATTTGAAATGAAGACAGTTTCTAGTTTAGACACCAAAGGGGCAAGCAGATCAACCTCCCAATCAAATAAATCCCTTTTGAACTTTAAATTCTAAGAGTGACCACTCAGGGAAGGGGACAAAATATTCGCAATAACCGCATCTCTATTAGAAGATAATCTAAAGAGACGAGGTTGGGCAATAGATAAGCATTTATCACCACACCATAGGTCAGTCCAAAATTTGATCAACTTACACCACTAATCGAGTGTATTGAATAAACAAAGGGTACATTTTGATAATTTGTCTCCACATCAAGGACATAGAAGGGGAACATTGATTGGAGCAGTCCCACCCATTTTGATCCATTCCATATTTGTTGAGAATAAGGGATTGCCAAAGACTGCCTTCTTCATTGGAGAACTGCCACAACCATTTCCAAGCAGAGCCAAATTCCTTTCATTAAGATGCCCAATACCTAGCCCTCCATACTCCTTAGGCCTACAAACAAACTCCTACTTCATTAAGTGATCTTTTTTACCTCTCCCTCATTCCCAGAGAAATTCATGTTGGCACTTCTCCAACTCCCGACTCACCTTCCTTGGCGTCTTGAAGAGGGACATATAATAAACAGGCACATTAGACAACACCACCTTAATTAGAGTAATTCTCCCCCCCCCCAAAGAGACATAGGTCTTCTTCCATACCGCCAATCTTTTATTAACTCTCTCCACTACCAGGTCCCAAAAGGAGATAGCTCTAGGATTGCCCCCAAGCGGCATTCCTAGATATTTAATAGGTCATTGTTGGACCTGGCAACCGAAATTTGCAGCATAAGAATGTAAGGCCGTCTCCTCCACTCCAATCCCTATCATGCTAGATTTAGCAATATTGACTTTAAGCCCCGAGATACTTTCAAAAATTTGTGAGATCATCTTCAAGTTTGCTACTTGGTCATTACATGCTTCCACAAAACAAATAGTATCATCAGCGAATTGAAAATGGGAGATCAAGGGACCCATCTGACTATTTTTAAAACCCTTTATCAGCTCAAATTCTGTTACTTTTGACATTAGCGCACTAAACCCATCTGCCACTAAGGGAAACAGGAAAGGGGACAGGGGATCCCCTTGTCTAATACCCCTAGAAGAAGGGAAGAAGCCTTTTGAAACACCGTTTATCATTATAGAAAAATGAGGATGGTCTAGACATCCCATAATCCATCTGATCCATCGCTTTCCAAAACCCTTTTTTTCTAACCTCCATCAGAGGAAGTCCCAATCCACTCTATCATAGGCCTTTTCCAAGTCAATTTTGCACACCAGCCCTTTCTCTTTCATCCTACGTCTCCCATCAACTATCTCATTGGCTACTAAAATGCCATCAGGTATTTGTCTTTCTTTTACAAAAGCCCCCTGAGCCATAGATACCAACCCCCCCATAACAACCCTCATCCGCATGGCTAAGACCTTAGCAATGATTTTGTATAAACTGCTCACAAGGCTTATAGGCCTAAAATCTAAAAAGTCTTTTACCTCTTCCTTCTTCGGAGCAAGCACAATAAATGTTGCATTCATGCTCTTATTAATAGTGCCTCTATCATAGAATTCTTTGAATACATCCACAAGGTCTTCTTTCATAATTTCCCAACATTCTTGATAAAAGAGGGAGGAAAAACCATCAGGACTTGGAGATTTATCCTTATCAATGTAAAAGACCGCCTCCTTGATTTCCTCTTCCGAAAAACAACCTTCCAGCCTAGCTACCCTTTCTTCATCCACACACCTAGTGAACAGGTTATCAATATAGGGCCTCTCTCTTCTCTCCTTAGCATAAAGACCAGCAAAAAAATTTATAGCTGCATCATTTATCCTTTCCTCATCCTCAATCTCCTCACCATCAATATAAATTTTAGAAACCAAATTTCTCCTTTTTTTCCGCTAGCTACTCTATGGAAGTAACTTGTGTTATTATCTCATTCCCTAATCCACTTACGCTTTGCGTTTAGCCTCCAATGAAGCTCCTTTTTCCGCAATAATACATCCATTTCCCCAGAGAGGGAATTTTTCCTAATTGCATCATCTTCCTCAAAGACTCCATTCACCTCCACTCTATTATCAATCTCTTGGATAGCCTCCCAAATCCTTTTCTTGTTATCTTTGAGTAAACCAAAGGTTTCTTTATTCCAGACTATCAACTTACTTTTCACATACTGGAGCTTCTTAATGAAACAAAAGCCCTTCCATCCAGAAACTTCACATTCATTCCACCATTTTTTCACACACATTCTTTGAAAAACACATGAAGAGTCCACATGTTTCCAAATCTAAAGGGAGCAAAACCAAGTTGCACTCAAGTGGTGGAAAGAAGAATTGGCCAATGGTCCGAGGTAATCTTTGGGATGGTTTCTTGCACAAATCGCGGATATAAGTCTTCCCAATCATTTGAAATCAGGAATCTGTCCAAGTGGCATAAAGTGGGCTTCTCCTGCCCATTTGTCCATGTAAATTTAGCATTTGATAGACAACTATCCCTCAAAGCATGACCCTGCACAAATTCACTAAAATCCCTCATACTCTTGTTTATCACCCCTGGAGGAGATTTCTCATGAACAAACTGAACAACATTAAAATCACCTCCTAGCCCAAGGTCCCTTCCAAGCATTCATAATCGACCTTAATTCTTCCCACAAAGCTTCCCTATTTTTTGCGACCGCCAGCCCATAAACTCCTGTGAAAAGCCAATCCACCCCCGGAGAGCTATCTACCAACCAAAGAGATATAGAGAAAGTCCCCATCCAAACGTCTTTCCTTTTTACAGAATCTGGATTCCAAGCCATAAGGATACCCGCTAAGGAACCAATTGCTGATAGGGCACACCAATCCGACATTGCCTTCCCAACTACACTCCTTACAAACTTGTCACCCATGGTATCCTTTTTAGACTCTTGCTACACAATCAGGTCTAGTTTATAATTGTTCAGACCTTCTCTCACCTTTTTTTCTTTTTTTCACCCCTCCCAACCCTCTCACATTCTATGAAATGATCTTCATGATTCTACAACACTTTTTCCCCTTCCATTTCTCCTTCCCCCAACAGCATTGCCATCCCTTGCAACAGTATCCTTCATTTCCCAAGCAAGCTTTTTTAATTCCCTCTTTCATCGTTCTGATATCAAATTCCTTCTTTGCAATGATTCGTCCTCGGCCATATCCAGGAAATCAGGCAGTTTCACCTCTATTCCACTATTGTTAATCACTTTCAGGCCCATTTTTCCCACCAACTGATCAATATTTTCCTTCCACATATCTTTTTCTACTCCCCTACTCTTCCTTTTTGTCTCCTGACTACCATTTCCCATCCGACAGTTTTGGCAACCCTTATTCATAACCTACACAGAAGGAAACTCACAAATTTCAACAATAGGGGAACTACGAGGAGAAACAATGATAGTATGGGGAATGGAAGACGGAACAAAGGAATTTGAAGAGCAAGTATAAGATAAATTTTTGGACATAGATACAGGGGTACCTAGAAATTTTTAAGCTTGTTGAGGAATGGTCTCCTGGCAGTAGTTCCCCCCAAAGCTTGTTCTTCTATGATCAACGTAGTGGTTACGCATAGCTTGTTCTGAGCCCTGCTCCCTTCGAGAAACATCTGGCTGACCTTCAATAGATACTTCAAGCTCCTCAGACTCAGAGGTGTCATTGTAAGCAACTAGACGAGTTGGTCTCCCTGGAGTGAAGAAGTCTTGTAAATCCGTCTCCATTCTGTCCTCCTTACTATCATCCTCCTCAATAACGTAATCATCATCTAAATCCACTTCGTATCCATATTCACTTGTCCTCTGAACCCCATACCTTAGATCGCCCAATCCCAGTGGATCAGAGATCTCCCCATTCGAGCCTAAATCCTCCTCCCCAAGTGTCGGTGGCATCACCACTACTAGTGGGAAGGGAGTAGTTGCCTCTGGAGTAACATCCCCTGGCGAGTTAGACCGCAACGTAGAATTACATACCAATTTCGAGGAGCCTCTCTCATTATCAGCGGTTTCCTTGAGCATAAAATTCCTGTTTTGCCTGCCGCAGGATTTATACTCTACTTGGGGCCCCTCCTCACAACTTCCATTTGAATTCGTCCTCGTACAGCATCCATCAGGTTCTTCCATCACCCTCTTTGTCGCCCCTAGAAAAGCACGAACTTCTGGAGCCGTAGCCCTAAATTCAAACCCTCCTGATGTTACGCTTCTTGTATCCAACCCCACTTGGTCTGATTTAAGTTCCTGGTTTAACCGTCCTTTTGAACCCTGTCCAGGTTCAACCAGAATAGAGTGCACCTCGCCTTCAGTTCGTTTTGGAATCCATTTCCAAATCCCATTTGGCTTTGAAATCCTGTCATTGCCCTTCGCCAGTTGCCCTTCCTTCGCTTTAGATGACGCCCCAATTTCAAATTTTGAATTTTGAAATCTGTTTAGCTTAGAATGATCCATAGCTGTTTGATCTTGTCCAGTTATTTTCAATCAAAAGGCTAGAAAACCTTGGTCCGGATGATGAACACCTGGTAGGATCCATGGCTCACACAGCGCCACCTCTTCATCCCTGACCTCGTGATGCGATTTGCACTGCGAGTCTATGTCGGCTCCAAAATTATCACCAGCAGCTTTATACACCACGGCAAGTGGAGACTCAATCTCCACAACCAGCAAGAGATGTTCAATTCCCTTCCTCATATAAAGGGTTCTAGGGATATCAGCGATAGAATCCACATCAACCATGATTCGAACAGCTGAAATAACTTCCCTCTTCACCGAGCGACTATCGATTTCGATTAGTCTCCCACACTTGGCTGCAATAGCCTGCTGGAACACATGTATGTTCCAATTGATCAGTGGAAGGCCCCATATACGTAACCACCGCCTACCTCTGATCGCTTGGTTGGGGATGATAGAAATCGCCAATGTCCAACGCTGAAAGGTGAAAACCCCCTTTCCTGCATAGATATGCCCTTCCTATAGCCAATATGGTCTCGTAATCCCTTTCATTTGACACTTCAAAAATTGCCTTGTTCGTTGGAAATCCCATCGGAAACATAGCATAATCTTCATCGTTGCTCCTTCCATTAAAACGGTATGAAACCACTTTTCCCACAGACTTCCATGGCACTAGAACGCCCCACACATCACAAACAATGATGTTATGCCATGACTTTGGTATCCCACTAGTTTGAACCCACTGTGGCTTAGAATCATGGCACGGATTAAAGACTTGGAACTCCTCCCGATATACCTTAAGATTGGTGTCTTCGCCGGAAATAAATCAGCATTCATTTGGCTAATCACTTCCAAAAAACTGTCCCATCCGTGCATCCCTGCTCCTTCTGGTACAATCACAAAAGGGTTTTTCACTTGTGATTTCCATTCGCTGATCTTGAGAAATCTCCCGAATGCATTTGTACATCTAGAGAGAAAGAGAACCACCTCGGAAAGCTATCGACAACTCTTCCAGATCATTTTTAATACAGGCTTGCCGGACGAACTCAATCACTTCCCCTAAGTAAAGAGTAGGAAAACAGATCTTATGTGGGCATCCCTTTCCCCTTTCCACTATGTTGAAGCCTCCATCTTTAGCTACCAGTTTGAAGGATTTGGCCTCAGCCCAGAAAAACCTTCGTAGATGGGTTTCCTTCATAGAATAAAAAACTGACCGACCTATGTGTTAGGCAGGGGGTTTCTCAACACTCTTCAAAACTGACGCAGCCTAAAAGCAACATGGATGATGTCCATCAGTAGGACTGGGTGGCAGGAATTTCTAACTGCCTAATATTGTTATTTTCTATTTTTAGAAGCTTTAATTAGTGACTTTGGATGTAAAAGGTCATTAGAGCCCAGTTAAAAAGTTGGTAGTAAGTTGGAATCGAATTAAAAAAAGTTTAGGAGTGTTTTAGGATCTTTTTCAATTTTTTTTAAATTTTTTTGGGTTTTTTTGGGCTGAAGATACAAGCAAGGGTATTTTGGTCCAATTTTGTTTTTTTATTATACAACAGTTTTGAAGAAATTAATAAATTGAAAACTTTGGAAACCCACATTTTGGCTGGTATACCTCTAAATCCCTCACAAAAGGTGAATTTTTTCTTTCTTTCTATTAATCTTTATTTCTTTCTCTTTTCTTTAATCTTATATCCCCTTCTTCACCATCTTCTTTCTTCTTTAAAATCTCTGCAGAGAATTTAATTTTGTTTCCCTTTAAATCAGTTATTTTTACTTGCTTTTATAATTCTTTTGTTCATACACATCACCCATCATCTTCTCCATCATTTTCCTCCTTTGTTCTTGCCTCTTTTTGTTAGTTTCTTGAATTCTGGAAAATTTCCAATAAGCAGTATTTTTCTAATTACTTCTTCAAATCTTCATATCAACATAATTCCTTCTAGGTTTCTTCATCCCATAACACAAGACACCCATCTACATCAAAAGCCCCCAAATTAGAAAACTATCACCAAGGAGGTAATGGACGACAAAATAGAAAAACAAGGACAAAAATCGAAGAAAAACAACCACAAGCCCCCAACTTACAACTCCTCACACCAAAGAGAATACTACTCCCTTTCCTCAAAATCAGTCTAATAGAAATCCAATCAAACAAAACTCTATAAATGACAAGGGGAGAGCTCTGCATGACTCTTCTTGCCCTCAAAGATCCTATAATTCATCTCTTTCCACAAACCCCAACAAATGGCCCCTGTAGAAAAGACCAAATGATAGTAGGAAACCCCTCCAAGTCACGAATCCACAAACCCAAAATCAGCTTACAAAACTGGAAAGGGAAGGACCAAGAAATACGTAGATGGGAGAGAAAGAAACCTCAAATCATATTCCCAAGGAACAGTGGACAAATAAATGATCCACCGATTCCTCCTCCTGCAAACAAAGGACACACCTATTTCCAAATTCTAACCCCTACTCTATAGATGGTTAAAGGTGAAAAGTTTATACAAATAAGAACTTCATATAAAGAACGAAACTTTTGAAGGAATGCCTAGAATCCAAATGCCTTTGTGAGGAGACTAAGATGACCTATGATTGGACAATAACTTAGTCCCATCCATCACCCACCAACGGATTCAGCTTCAAACCATCAATCATACTCAACAAACTGCACATCTCACCTAACTCCTAATTATTTGAATTCCTACGAAGCCTAAGCACCCAAATATTACTCACCACATCAAACCGATCCACCACCAACACCATCGGGTCTAAAGCCAATGATAACAGATTCACAAAAGAATCTTAAGCGAAACCTCCCCAACCCATTTTATTAGGGAAATAAAGATATCACTAGGATTTGTTAGAAAGATAAAATATAAGATTATGATTTGATTGGATCTGATTAGATTGGATTAGGATTTGATTTCATATGAATGGATTTTATTTGGTTCTATTTTATCTTTACCATTGTCTATTTAAACCACTTACTAGAGGTATTCTATCAATGGTCATTGAATTAATGAGAACCCCATTTCCTTAAAATTCTTTATGGTATCAGAGCTAGTCGATTGGGCCAAGTTGATCTTTTTTTATCGTCGGGTCACACCTACTCTTCTTATTCCGCTGCTACTGCTTTTATCTCTCTCATGTGAAGTCATAATAATCCCTTCCAACCTCACTAGCCACATGCATCACTTCTTCATTCGATCTCACTATCAATGTCGGCAACAGATAGCCACCGCAATTTAGCCATGAACTTATAAACCAGTTTATGTCATCAACTAGTAAGTTTCATGAGTCTCATTCTTTGGTACTGCCCAACAACACGAGGAGTTTTGAGGTTGCTCACAAATCTTTACCATTTTTGTTTCTTATATTGGGAGGATTATTTGAAGAAGACCAATGAAAAAAAAAAGGCCCATAGAGGCAATTTTCAAGCCCAATAGAGGCAAGACCCATATAGGCCACATTTAGCCTAGTAGAGGTAAGACCCACAAAGGTCATTTTAGCTCAATAGAAGAAAGGTTCATAAAGGCTATTTTCAAGCCTAAGATCCATATTTAGCTCATGATATGTGCAAATCAGTGAAGACATCAGCATCATCTACCGATTTCTTCAATTTGATCAAACAAGCATTTCAAACGCATGGTGGTCAGGGGCATTCAAACACATGAAGATTTTGAGACATGCGTTTGAGGGGGAGTATTAGAGAAATAAAGATATCATAAAGAATTGTTAGAGAAATAAAATATAAGATTATGATTTGATTGGATCTGATTAGATTGGATTAGGATTTGATTTGATAAGATTGGATTTTATTTCGTTTCTATATTTATCTTGTGAGGACATTGAAGCAAAGTGGGTCCCACACATGACCTTGGTGGGGTCCACACATGAAGACCATGGTGACACACACTGATGACATCCAAGGAGGGAAGTTATGTCTCTGTTAAGGTCAATAGTAGGGTCTTTTATTAGTTTATTTCATGTTTTCATGAATTAATAGAGTAGGGACATGAAGGCCATTTTGGTTTTTTATACAAAACTTAATAGCATCATGTATTAGAAGCCAAATTTTGGCTTGGTCGACTACTACAAGAGGGGGGACAATTTTACAGTTTTTTATTATTTTGATGCATTCTATTTTGAAATGATATCAAGGGAGAAACCTAAATAGTCGTAGGTTTTATAGAAAAGGTTCTCCTTCTTTAAAAAAATCAATGAATATGATGAATAAAAATTAGATTCTCTCTTCTCCAGCGAGTGAGGGTTTGATGGTGACTTCTATGGATCGTGGGGTTGGAGATTTCCTCATGGGTATGTCTTTTATTCTTCTTCTTCTTCTTCTTTATTCTCTAGTTATTCCTCCATCAAAGTCTGTTGCTCATACCCATAAAATTCTTTCCACCACATCTTCCTCCATCTTCTTTAACCTACTCTATTACCATCAACCCTATCAATCGGACACACCATCTTTCCATCTCCTTTGATTTTTTGAAAGCAACCCTAATATCCCTCTTCCATACCATATCTTCCACTTCTAAAATTATAATAAAAATCATAATAGTAATGATAATAAACATCTATTAAACCAGTCAGCCACCTCCTAAATCCGTATCCTTTCTTTAAAAACTCTAGCACAATTCAATCTTCTTGCTGCCCAGAATTCCCTGCAATCCATATTTTTGATTCCCTTCCAATAATTACAAGAGAACTCATTCCATACCATGCAGCTGGCCTAAAACTATATTCCCAAGTGTTTTTCTTAGACAAAACCAAAACCTTTCAAGTTCCATACTTGCGGTCACATGTAAATAGCTCTTTTGTTGTTCCTTTATCCCCAACTCAGACCCTCATATCATGCACTGAAGGAAGTCTTTATTTGGGAGTTTGAACCAAACACCCAGTCCTTTATGAGTATACACACGGCTGTGAGGGTTTGGAGTGCTTACAAGGTGTATGACATAATGCCTAAGTGCTGGCTGAGTTGGATATTTTATGTGCTGCTTGCTGATTGTTGATGGAACCACATTGGTTTAGAGGCTGACTATTCAAGTGCCTACTGGGTTAATATAAGAGCCTCGGGTCAAGGTATACACTCTACTACATGCTGATTTAGGTACTCATATACTTAATTTTGGAGTGTGCTGCATCATTATCTTTACCATTGTCTATTTAAACCTCTTACTAGAGCCATTGTCATTGAATCAATGAGAATCCTATTTCCTTAAAATTCTTTATTATCCTCCCAAAATTGAATCCCTCTACCCGAACCAAGCTTGAACCAAATAAACTTCCAAAAAATGTCTTTGACCTTCTGAATAGATTTCCATATAC
>JAOXJP010000016.1:3041478-3063673 GCA_025762735.1 Platanus orientalis
ATGTGGGACCTGCTAAAGATGGTAGAATATAGGTCCAAAGTGTACAAAAACACATGCATATCGGACTTCTAATTCTTTTTTTAGTAGATAATGGCAATGATATGCCAAAGATTGCACTAAAAACTCATGATGTCAAAACATGCCCCAGGTAAATTCATAAAGAATGCAAAAAAATAAAAAATAAAAAAGAGAGAAATAATAATACAAAGAAAGAAAAACCATACCTGCTCCTTGTCTACTCTTTTCCAGAAAACCAACATGTCTCTAGCCAGTTTTCTAGTTCGGATTGCTGCTCCTCTCATCAATTTTAGAGACCTACTCACCTTCAATTTCACCTGGCAAGAAAAATCAAATAAATTATTTTACTTCAAATGCACTAGAGAAAATTGGAACCACTTTGTTAACATACTAAACTAGAGACCAGATAAAATTATACTTGCCTCTCTTTGACAAGTTTCTGAACACCTCTTAGCATCAGTTAGTTGTTTCCTGTGGAAATTAGTGAAAAACTTGTGATGTTTTGGGATGTCTCTTCTCACAATGTTTACCCAGACTTTCCCAATCCTCTCCATCTCCTCTTTCTCAATCGTTGCAGGATCTTTCTTAACTATTTGCTTCTTGGGCAGGCTGCGTTCAATAATCTATAACCCAAATCCAAAATCTGAATAAAGAAATAACCAAAAAAGGACATATCGTCCAAATAATTAAAACTCAGCGAATACTTACCTCATATGTGTCTCCTTTCTCCAAAACCTTCACATAGTAAACCTGTAAAGTACCTGCCTCGGACATAATTGATCGTTGTATCCCTCCAGCTGCTCCCTCTGGGATGGAGGATGAATCTAAACCAATATCGCAGACTTGGAGATTGAACTTTTGGACCGAATTATTGGCTGACAAAGCCTTTAATCTAGCTTGAAGTGATTCATACTGTGGCTGAGGCTCACCCATTCCCGCTCGGTTTCGAGGCCCAAACCTTCTATCAGAGGCCATCATCATAGCCAGGGACTCTAAATCCAGGGTACCCTTTAATAAATATTCCTCCACCCAGATATCCGAAAAGCTTGGCAAATTCAGGGATGCTGCAAGTTTATCATAAGTTGGAGGAATCCTATAAGTGATGCCCTCCCCAATATCCAAATAAGCAGAATCGGAGGAAGAGAACCTATCAGTCCCATATTCTGGTGCAAAATCTGCCTCATGATAACTCCCCGGCTTAAGAGGACTGATTTCCGTAAGATATTCTGATGGAGTTCCCATCCCATGTAACACTCTATCCTCATTGCCCATTTTCCGACCTTTGGAACCAACATTACGTTTTGGAACTGACATTCCCATTCGGGTGGAGGCCGGACTCGATGAGGACTCTTTGAACCTCACCCTCCGGTACTTCTGAATGTGTTCCCCCAGCATCGAACGATAGTGCTGCTCTGAAATGTGGGCCGTTTCTTCGTCTTCGTCGTCACTGTCAGCTTCTCTCCTGGCAGAAGAATTTGAACCAGCCTCAGCCTCGAAGTGCCGCCGCCTTTTCTTTGTGCGGCTTAATTCTGACAATCTCCCATTCCCATGGTCTACCATCCCTCCTCGACCTGTTCAATAGCCATCAAAAGAACAACAAAGTATATAATTTTACAATTGTACACCCCAAATCTTCCCCACTTGCTCAACCAGGGAACTCAAACAGACAAAGTTTTTAACTTCAGGACGGGGGAGGGGGGAGCGAAGGAAAGAAATTTGCACAATATAATGTCTTTTCAATCCTACAATCCAAATGGGTACTCGTGATATCCACTCGAAATTGGAACAAAATTCTAAAAAAAAAATAAAAAATAGAAAAACAATCTAGAAATAATAGTGCCTACCTTGGCTACCTCTGCTCTCATCCTGACTACTATTCCCATAACTATCAAAATCATCATCTTGTTGAGGAAGTTGAAAGTTCATCAAAGACTACAATACAAAAAACCCAAGAACAAAAACAAAAATAAAATATACATAAAAATAAACCTCAAATTGATCAACAACAAATAACAGGAACAAAACATAATCTTATAAGAAAAACGAACGAAAAATTTTCAAACCCTAAATCTCTCACAAACCCAGCGAGTCCAAAGAGACAAAAAATCTATCAACCCAAATACCTTGTTCAGATCAGGAAACAATTCGAACCCAGTTGAGAATAACAAAAACCCACATCACTAACCTCAAGATTGAAAAGATTGGAGTATGACAATCCGTTCTTCGAGTGCCTCTTGTGTTCCATTTATTAGATTTTGCTGCTGCCTCTAAGAAAGGAATCCCCAAAACCAAAACCCTAATTGCCAGGGGAACATGGAAGAGAAAGCTTCTGAATTGATGGGGAAAGACAAAAAGAGACTCCTGGGTTACAAGGAAGATGTGAAGGGGGATGGATGAGTGGTGCGGGTGCGCAGGATAAGTACGAATAGAAGAAGTTAAGGAAGGTGGGAGAGAGAAAGCGAAGAATCGAACAGTCCGTCTGTAAACAGGAAAGCATGTCGAACGTGCTAATATACGCAGCTGGTGTGATATTCCTTAACGTGGACAACCGGGTTCAATACGTTTGGTGGTCGCCACCACCGAGCTCCAGATTGCTCTCAGACTGCGAAGCGAAAAGCTCTGGTTCAAAAATCTAGACCGTTGAATTTTGTACGCTTGTGCAATGATCCTAATATTCTGATCCAACGGTAGGCCTCGGTCAGGAAGCTTGAGATTTAACGGCTCTAGGTGGCCCACCAATTGAATGATGGTCTGGATTTGCGATTGGAATGGATCCAGTGGAATGATGAACCTTATGTCCACTTGTCTTCCACATAAACATTCTCCAGTCTGAAGTTAAGTTCAGGGTCTACTGGTCTTGGACGAGAGGGGATTCTGTAGCTCACTTCTGTGTTGCTCTTATCATAGAGTGACACGTCAAAAAATTTTAGCTAAGTAAATCTGCACCGATTTGGTGCTCCTCTTTAGCGGAGGGCTGGCAATGTTTTGACACGACCCGTGAACCCGACACAAACTAAGTGGGTCAGGGTTGACTGTAAATGGATTTTTGGGGTCAAAATGGGTTGACCCGTTTTGATTAAATTAATAAATGGATCGGGTTGACTTATATAGTCATTACCCTTAACTGGGCATGACACAAATCTGACCCTCTAACACAAATTACCACATAACCCATGAACCTGACACAAACCCAACATGAAGATAAGTGGGTTAGGGTTGACTGTAATTGGGTTTATGGGTCAAATGGGTTGACCCAATTAATAAATGTGTCGGGTTCGGGTTGACCTATATAGTCCTTACCCTTAACTGGATACGACACGAATCTAACCCGTTAACACAAATTACCACATAACCTGTGAAACCCAACACGAAAATAAGCAGGTTATGGTTGACTGCAAATGAGTTTCGGGTCAAATGAGTCAACCCATGCTTTGACAAAATAAATGGGTCGGGTTCGGGTTGTGCAATATAGTTGTATACCCTTACCTTGACACGACACGAACCTGACCTGTCAGCACTAATTGCCACCCCTAGCAACACCTAAAGTCCTCCCGCATGTAAAGGATACATCACATCAAAAAAGTGATTTACACTATTTTAGGAGGTAGGTTTGTGTCTGCTCCCCTAAAAATCTCTAACCTCTGCCCCCAAACAAGGGGCCGACATAACAGCACCGAAAAGTGATTTACCTTTTTTTTAGGGGGGGCAGCAAAAAGTGCTGATGTGCCTGACCAAAGAGCAGTGGTTAGTGTTAGTTAAGGGGAGCGTTCCCAATCCTTGATTTTAGGGAGGTGATTTTCACTTTTCACCATGATGTGTCCCCCCTTGTGTCAGAGGACTTTAGACGTTTGTTAAGGTGATGCACCAAATCCTAGGGAAAAAAAGATAAAACAAAATCATTATTATCCCTAAACACTTTTTCTCACCCAAATGTCTCCTTATGGTAAGAGCAACGCTCAAAAGAGCTATGGAGGATCCAAGGGAAGATGAGATGGGAAGATGTGCCTATGGGTGGCAAGTCATGTTGGCAGGTTGGGTTCGAATCGTGCTAAGATAAGGGTATACGACTATATGGCTTAACCCAAACCCAACCCACTTATAATAATGTCAAAGTGGGGCCAACCTATTTTGACCTGAAGCACCTTTATAGTCAACCTTTACACGTTTATTTTGTATTGGGTTTGTGTCAAATTCGTGGGTTATGTGGTAATTCGTGTTAGCAGGTCAGATTCATGTGGTGTCAAGTTAAGGGTATATGATTATTTGTGTGATATATAGGCAAAACTCATCCACCAATCATAAGAAAACACGTGGTAACATTAAACCAGACCAACTTGGGTCCTGGTTCAAGTCCAAATCAAACCAAGAAGTGCTAGTCCAACCTAATGGAGCGTTATCGCTTTCTTGAGATGTTGAAGATGTCAACGTCAAATTGTTCATGTTCAAAATTATAACAAAGCCTAATTTTTAGGTTTTATATATGTTTTTTACTAGGTGTACCTTCGAAACTTATTCTGGAAAGTCTATCCATAAGCTTTGTAAAGAGTAAGTCAAAATATGGTCAAGAGAATCAACTAAATTAGTTCCAAATTTCATAATACGTATAAAAGAAATCAAAACGGTTGAAATAAGAATCCCATGAACACAGGAATGAGGAATGATGAATGATGATCAACCTTCTCTATAAAAGAAGGCCAATCCTCATTCTCCATGTTTGAGATACATTCTTAAAAAACCCCTCTTAAGTATCCTCTCGTCCGGCCTCACTAACTAGACCATCGGAGGCTTGACAAATACCACACCAATGTGAGGGAAGAAGGCCTCAACTTCGACTTGCCACTTTGACCGGTCAGCTCCAAGTGATCCAATGAGGACGGGTTGGGCTAATCGATTACGCACCAAAAAACATCATACACAGTATGGGTCAACCCAAACCTGACCCATTTATTAAGAGTGTCAAAGTGGGGTGCCTGTTTTGACCCAAAAACACGTTTACAACAGTGTTTTGAGAACCGGACCCACTGTTGAACTGATAAGGAGGTCCAACCAGGGTTGACCGTCAATTTCCATGTTCTATCTGTGGTTCGTTTCAATCATAAGTAAAATATAATAAAATAATAACATAATAAAATAAAACAATCATAATGCATTAGAAGGGTTATGACCGGATTTTTAATTTGTAGGCATACCAAAAATTACCAAAAAATAAAACAATTCTTGGAAAGTGGGATTGAAATTTAGAAAGACACATTTCTGAGTTTTTCTTTTTTTAATTTTTTAAAATAAAATAAAATTTACTTGGTTTTATTAGAATCGGGTTCATAAAACTGGCCGGTTTTCATTGGTTTTGTCAGTTTTATACGGTTTTTGGTGCATTACAGTTTTGAGCTTCTATAGAACCATTTAGGGTGTTGTTTTTTATTAAACTGGATCGGACCACCTAGTCTAGTTCTCAAAACTATGGTTCACAATGCCACTTTTTTCATTCTAGGTTCATGTCAAGTTCACGGGTTGTGTAAAACATTGCCACCTAGAGATGTGCCTGGGCCACCAATGCCATGTCAAGGGACATGGACACTCACCCAAGAGGCAGGATTTGGTAGTACTCCTAAAGTTAGCCTAAAGTAGGACTGACATTAGGGGCCAACACATCAGCACCGAAAAAGCCTTAGGATAGCCTTGTTTTAAGCTTGGTGAGCTGAGCCTAAGCTTTGATTTAAGCTCGTTTCCTAAGTGAGTCTGAGCCGAACTTTACTAAACTCAGCTTACTGAAAGGTTGGCTAGTTAAGAGCTGGTTTAGTTAATAATTTTTAAATAATATTATATATTGTGACTATATTAATGTTCAAATAAGACAAATTAGGCTAATGAAAGATGTTGGGCCTGTAATTTTTTTTTTTAATTTTATATTTCTGGTGAGCTGAATTGAGCTGAACTCGAGCCTACCTTCACAGGCCTAAGCTTGGCCTCATGTGACGTGCAGCCTGAGCCAAGTTGGGCAAAGCTCGGCTCAGCTCAGCTCGTTGACACTCCTAAGTATACATGGGTCAAAAAGGGTGTTATATAGGGCTGTGAACGGAGCGAATACGAATCGGATATAGGTATATTCATATTCGATTCGAATATGAATATCACATAGCCGAATTCGGTTTGAAATCCGGCGGATTTTTTTTTATACCTTTCAAATTTTAATTCATTCGAATATCAAATTCAGATTTCGGATATTCGAGTTTAATATAATTTATTTATCAAAATATTCGAAAATCCAAAAATCCAAAAATTTGAACACCTAAAATTTTGAAATTTGAACATCCTGTGAAGTTTTGAGAGCTGTTGTTCTGTAAGAGCTTGCAGAATTAATCAAATGAAACTAATGATAAATCTTCTTTTTTTGGATAAATAAACAATGATGAATCATTTCATTATAACAGAATTAAACTTTTCTACCTATTTCTTCGTAGTTCTCTTTCTTCAAATCATTTAAAAAAAAATTACAAGCTTGTTGCCGCCTTCCTTTGAAGAAGGAAGGCCAATGTTTAATCACCTCCATAGCATGCAAAGATGTCTCTACTTCTCCCACCTCATCTTGGAGCTCTACAGCATCAGACCCTCTAGCCTCCTACTTGTTAGAAGTCTCAAAATGACCAAATGTTACCTAGGATTCTAAATTGTTTTCCTCAGTTATGGAAGATAATGAACCATCCCTATCCTCCAATATGTCCAATTTAGACCTGCCACAATAAATCTAGGATGGTTGATTTAGAGGCTTAGAGCAATGTTTCCATTCACAAAACCACCATCCAATTTGGGACCCCTTGGGGTAAACAACCAAAAGCCCCTTCAGCAAAATCAATTGGAGAAAAATGAACAACTTCTGACTCCCAAGCCAAACTAAACCTAATGTTGGGATCCTTTATAGGCATCTGAGGCTCCATACATTGCCAAAAGAGTGATAACCAGAGGCTTCACTTTTGAGGAATAACTGCCGCTCTCCACCTCCATGGTTCTAATTATCGGTTCCCTGATTCAATCTCCTCATCTTTAAGGAATCTGCACTTCTTCACAATAATGCATTCCTGTTCCTAACCTCACCATGAGAAGAGGACTCACCCCAGCAAGCACTAAAACTTCTTCAATTGTGATATGCAATGAATAGATAACATGATGCAGGAGCAAAAAACGCAAGAAACCAGCCCTAGAGAAGTCTATAAAAAAGCCTCATTTCCTTCCGATTAGACCTGCATCTAAGCTTAAACATGGGATTTTAAGTGGGCCAAGACTTGAGCTTCAATAAAGAAGGATTTTTATGAACTTTTGCTCAGGCAAGAATCTACACCACATCCACCTTCCCCACTTCAAACACTTCATATCCACCTCTATGTAACCGCCACAAAGCTCCTCTATCACTGAAACAGTACCAACACTTCAAAATTATAGTGAGATCCCAAAGACATTAATCTATTTTTTACACATACAGGGAGGTTTTCAGTCTAACTCCATGAATGGGCTCCAAACATCAATCATCAAATGGAAACTCAACAACAAACAATAGAGACACTTTGTCATCACAGAACATTTTCATCCTAAAAGTAAATGAATACAGATTAAAAAATTAAAGTACCTGTGTTTGGAAGTGATCAGCAAGGTGCCAAGGTCGAGTTTGGATACAACATAAACCCTAATCATTAATAAATTATTAGATTTTGAAGAACTGTAGTCCATGAAATTGTCTTCTAATGCAATTAAATCTCCTAAGCTACTGATTTGGTGAATTGAAAGATCGAAACAACTATTAGTATTGCAATCATTAGAGAATCTGATTAAATGGGAAAACCCAGTAATCGGAGACAGAGAGAGAGAGAGATCTGGAGAGGAAGAGAGATAGAGAGAGACGGAGAGAGAGGGAGAGAGAGATAGGGAGAGAGATCCAGAGAGGGAGAGAGAATTGGAGAGACTGAGAGAGAGGGAGAAAGGGAAAGAGATCCGGAGCGGGAGAGAGAGATTGAGAGAGAGAGGGAGAGAGAGGGGAAGAGATCTAGAAAGGGAGAGAGATCTAGAGACGGAGAGGGAGAGAGAGCCGGAAGGAGCAGAATCGAGAGAGAGATAGAGAGATGGAGAGAGACTGAGAGCATATGGGGGGGGAGAGAGAGAACAACAACCAGAGAAGAGAGAGATGACTGTTACCTATGATGGCGACAGCGAACGGCGAGTGGGGTTTCATTGGAGGCGATTTGCGAAGGGCAAGAGACGGTCGGGGAGGGTTAGTTGTTAGATTTTTTAGGTTTTATTTATATGAGATGGGGGATGAGTTGTGACCGTTGGATTAAATCATCAACAGTCACTTTGATCTTACACATTAAAAATGGAATAATGTATGGTGCACCAATTTCTCTGTCCCCTCGTGTATCACATTTTTTTTGGACGGATTTTTTTCGGAGCGGATATAAGTATTACAAAATTTGATTCGTTTATGATTCGGATATACATTTTTTGAATCGGATATATTTTGAATCGAATATAAGTGATTCCAAATTTGCTTTTTTCGAATCAAATTCCTTGGATTTCGGATGAAAAATCGGATCATTGACAGCCCTAGTGTTATAATGAATGGAGAATGATTGTCTGTGTTGGCACAAACCTCTATAGGCTTGCATTGATTCATACATGATGGGATTTTGACTTTGGTGTCTCTTTTTGGACACTTACTTTTTCATTTGAACACTTTTTTGGACTTTTTATGCCCCAAACACAACACATGTCAGCTTATAATTCACCATACACACTACATACATTTTTCATCACAGAACATTTTCTTCCATAATGAATACATAGTTTTTAAGTACTTATGTATATCTAGTCTGATTGGAGAGATATCACACTAATACAAATCATGGATGACCCTCTACTATAGGTTGAAGTTTGGCATTGTATTGAGATGACAGTTGTGTGTTCTAGATAGGTATTTACATGGAACTGAAATTTTCTCCGGCTCTAAATCATCATACGGTCCAAATGGGCAAGTGGTTGTGATTTGACATTCTCAAGAAGTAAATATCAAATTTCAGCCAAATCACAAACACTTTTGAGACCAAGGTGGATTATATCCGCTCCTCTTATCTAACACTCCTCTCTGAACCTTGACAGGGGGTGGGCACATTAGTGCTGACAAGTGATATGCTCCCCCCAAAAAGTGAAAATCACTTGTCGACGTTGATGTGCCCATCCCGACAGGGGGTGAAGAGGAGCGTTAGTTAAGAGGAGTGGATACAATCCACCCTCTAGCCCTCTTTTGAGACTGATATTTAGACCCTCAAGCAAAGAGGATTGTGTCCAATCCCCTTAACTAATGCTAACCTTCGCTCCCCATCAGGGGGTGGGCACATCAGCGCTGAAAAGTGATATGCACCCTCCCAAAAAGTGTAAATCACTTTTTAGTGCTGATGTGTTCACCCCCTGATGGAGAGCGGAGGTTAGTAGTTTTTAGGAGAGCATACACAATCCTCCCTGTGTCAAGAGATTTAAAGCTTTAGATGATTTTCTTTTATTTACATGATCCATTCAGGCTAGAGATTATTCTAACCATCTTAATTCGCCTCAACTCAGCAAAGTCTTAATCCATTTACTTGGAGTTGGCTACACAAATGGTGTTTCACCATTCCACTCTATCTAGGTTCAGATCTCCCATTAAATTATAAGCACTCAGAGCTTTATCCTATTACTTCGACCCAAGCTACCTTTTTGGCCTTTCTTTTTTCCCTCGTAATGATTTGACTTGCACGCTTTAACTCTTCTCACTGGTATGTTATTGGTCTTTGTCACACACAATCAAACCATATTAATCAACTTCCCCTAATTTTATCATCCAATGGTGTTATTCCTAAGTTCTTGAGAATATAGTCATTTATAATTCTAACCATTGTAATCTTAGCAATCATCCATCTCAATATGATTCATGGACTCCTAAGAGCATAATGGTCAACTTGCAATCTTATTTAACCTAGGACAAAACCTATTTTAATACAACTCAAGCCCAACTCGATTCCATGTGGAGGGTTTTGTCAAAATAAACTTGGATGGCTAATTCAACAAGCAAAGCCTTCAATCATGATGGCCCTAGTAAGGATAAGACCTAACCCTACAAATGCAAAACCGCCATAGGAGAGATGATACATCCAACCATTGCATTTAAGTGTTTTTCTATGTTAAATTAGAGGTAAGTCTTCTGGTTAAGTTGATGTGGATTCAATGTGTGGCAACTATTTAAACATTATATATATAATTCTTTCTATATGAGGGAATTTCAAAATTGAATTTGTTGGAGAGAATAACCTACACTCTATGAGATCCCATGCTTTAGTAAGTAACCATTGTTGGAGTTATTACATATATACATATGGTAGGGCTTGGGTTCAACCAACCCGATCTAGTGTTGGTTGAAATTTTACAACGAAAGCTCAAGCCTTTAGCTGAAAATCCCAATCCTACCTGACTTAAATGTTTGGTTTTTTCTACAAAAAAAAAAAGTGGTTTGGTAGGTCAGGTTTAGGTTGAGTCTGACCCAAGTTGTTGACTCTAGTTTAAAGTTTTTTTTTTTCAAAAAAATAATAAAAAGGTAAAAGAATGCATATCCTTACCACATGGCATAGGATTTCAATATGGAACTTGCTACAAGAAGAGTGGGTGAGATGGGAAATAAAAAAGAATTCTTTAAACTTGTCACCTCAAACTACCATGTACTTAAAATGTAACATCCTGTATGTGTCTAAGTCGATTAAGCATGATAGTGTGAGAATAAAATGAGTAGGCAAATAGTAGTGAGACTTAAAACGGAGATGTAACATGATAGAATATAGTGTTGGGACTTAGGAATGACCTAGACCAAGAAAAGACCCAAGGAAATTCAGAAATGGCAACAATAGCAAATTTCAATTGTTTGAAATTTCCTTCTATGCATTCAAAGAAACATTCAAATGCTCGGATAACTCTGAGAAAAAAAAAGTGCATGTTGCTCTAAACGTTTGAAAATAATTTTGAGCATTCAAAAATAATTTTGAACGTTCGAAAATGACATTCTGAGGAAAAAAATATATACTTGTGAAATTCAGAATTTTTCCCTCATTGTACATGAGATTCCATTGATCTCGATACAAAACCACTGAATTACCCAATTTAAACCCAAAATACATTAGAAAGAAGCTAAAGAAGATAAAAGAGGAAGATTAAGAAAAAAAAAGAACAAATCTCTCTAGAGAACAAAGTAAGCTTTTAGTTCTTAGATCTAGCTTAATTTGGGAAGAATTTGTGGATTTTCAATAGTTTTTTTTTTGAGATCTATAGTTTTTATTTATTTATGAAACAATCTTTGAATTACAGAGAAATAAAGTAAAGAGTGAATTTATTGAGATTTTTTGCATAAAGAGTGAAGAATAGCAAAAACTCAAGTGTAATAAGTAATTATGCTTAATATGGAATTTGTTTTCATTCTTAGAATCATAGATCCAATTGTTTAAATAAATTCTCTACAAAGATTTCAGCTAAATTTTAAATGATCTTAGATCCATGTGTTTTCAAAAGTTTCCTTCAAGGATTTCAAGTGATTTTCATAAATTCTATTCATTAGAAAATTATTATGAATTATTTAAAACATTATCTCATTTTTATAGTCATCAATCATTAAATCTCATATTTCTGCATTGTTCATGATTGATTCTCATTTATCTTTTTAGATCTACTTTGATTTAATTTGAATCTATATGATCTATTCATGTTTCCCTTTATTGATTCTTAAGATTTGTGTGAATCTCCGTGATTCTTTAATTGTATTAAGTGATTCTATGTGATTTGCTTTCAATCTCTTTAAATGATTTAGCCCAATCGAATTCCGAGTGGACTAATATAATTTATATCAAATTCCTTTAATAAGATCATTGAATCTTCTCTTATTCTATGTTAAAATCTAAGAAGTGTTATGCACTATCTAAAATCTATTGTGATTTGATTGAGTATGAGAAATATAATCCAATTAGTCATGAATTTTATTTGTTCTCTGAGATTTATGACAATAATTGATTTGTTCATTGAAGCTAGTGAACATAATCTATTGTTTTGGATTTCAAATTCTCATATTGACATCATAATGTGAAAATTAATAGTTTCCTTGCATTATAAGTGTTTCAATTAGTGGAATTAGATCACAAAGCATATTTGAATGTTATGAATCATCAAAGTGGATGTTCAATTTTGGTAAGTGTTTTACTTTTAAATATGTACTTTAGATGGGTTCAGTAAATCAATGAATTATGAACCTTGTGATTTCGTTTCGAAATTGAAATCATTTGATTATATCTCAATTATAACATGTCTTATCTCATAAATCATTCATGTTTTGAAAAACATCAAAAAAAAAAAATGTTGTAAGTGTTCCGAATTGGTTTTCGCACAGAAGTATTTAGTTTGAAAAGACATTGAATTTTATATATTTAAAACATTCTGAATCAATTTTCTTACCGAGAAGTGTTTAGTTTTGAACAAACATCGCTTTACTTTTATTTTTGGACTCTCTGAATTAGTATCTTCACCGAAAGTGTTCAGTTTTGAAAGTTTTGAAAAAACATAAAAAGAAATTTGTGAAAGACATTTATTTGAAAATACAAATAATTTTTGTTTTGAAAAGTGTTTTGAACCTTGCTCTTGGGGGTTAAATAAGAGTAAGTGGACCCTACTCATGGGGGTTAAACATGAAGTTTGAACCTTACTCTTAGGAGTTAAACAAGAGAAGTTGAACCTACTCAAGAGGGTTCAATATGAAGCATGAACCCTGCTCTTGGGGGGTTGAACAAGAGTAAGTGGGGCCTTCCATTTAGGCGAAATGATGAAATCCATCACAAGGTAATATGTGAAAGTGTTTTGAAAATTATAAGAACTTCTTAGTGTGTTTTGGAAAAGTAAAAGAACTTTTGTATATGTTTTAGGAAGTGGTGTTTCGAAAAGTGATAAGATTTCTGATGTGATTTGAATAATATTTTGGATAGTGTAAGAAACTCCAAATCTATTTGAAAAGTGTTTTGAAAAGCATATGAATCTTCATATATGTTTTGAATGAGTCTTTTGAAAGTGGACTTTGTGAATCGGATTATTATCTTTCTTAATTGTGTTTTGAAAAGTGAAAGTGTTTAGAAAATGCATGTTTTAAAAGACCTTATGCATTTTATTATTCTAACTTGCACGTTTTATAAAAACTCGTGTTTATGCCCATACTTGATCCTCCCTAATGTATTGTATATTTTACATAATTCCTTGCAAACCGTGAACTCATCATTCCACAACATTTTTCAGATATCGAGTGAGCACTAGACTAGAGGAGGACATTGTGGGACAACAACCTTGGATTGCACTAAGTTTACTTTTGATTTACCTTTTGAACAATTATAGAAAGATTCATTGTATGAATTTGGTATATAGTTCTATTTTAGTTCCATTGATATATTTCGGCTAAGATGGCACCCAATACGGTTACACATATAGATTAATGTGTTTTGGATTAAGAGGCTTGAATAGAGTGATTTCAGATTTGATTGCAATAGTGGTATTGACATGTGATATAATTGTGATTGAAAGTTAAGTTATTCCACTTCAATGAATGTAATGAGAATATGAAAAGAAAAAGTATGATGTGATATTGGGAAGAAAGAATTTTTTTTTTCGAAATACATACGTATAATAAGAAAATACTTATGAAATGATGATACGATAATGGAATATGACTACATATGACATGATATAGCGAAGTGGTCAAGTTCAGGATCTTATTCGATCATCAAGTTTGTGTTGGTTTGGGTTCGGGGCACAACATAAAAAGCTTATGTTGTTGCTAGAAAACCTTTTCCCTTTATTTTATATATTTAAGATTGTAAAACCTACTTCATAATGGACATATTTTTCAAAATTAAAGTTTTTCAAATGAGTGGTTATTTCCCTCTACTATTGGATTTTATTATCCTTTTAAGAGAAAAGAAGTAGAAAGCCAAAACCCTAGTGCTCAGGTGGTTGCAACATCATCATTACATAGTGAAGGCCAAGGGTCAAATCCCCTCAATTAGAAAAATGCAATGTGTGTGGTTGGTTCCTCCATGTTGTAGGGGTTTGTTGATGTATATGTACATATCAAATTAAAAAATAAAAGAAATAGAAACATTGGATTTTATCACTAGTAAAGATGAAAAAGGACACCCCATTTCTATTAGTATTTTTTTTCTCATGTAACTATAATTGATTTCATTAAGATGAAAAAGGGGTGGGGGTGGGGGGGACTCTAGAAAGAGCCCGAACATTAGATGCCATAACATCTTTTAATCATATTGGCAGATGGGATATCGAATGTTCTGAAACCCTGTTGAGGGATTTATGTCTAACTATAACATATGTTTCTTTGTTAGAAGATCTCCTAGAAAAGGAAAAGAAGATCTTATCAAAGCTTCTAGCCAAGGTTTTACAGACATGAATAAAACATTTAACCTTTTAAAGACATGCTAGTATCATTTTTAAGAGAATTATGACCTAAAAAAATCACTTTCTAACACTGCACAATAACCCAATAAAAATATACCTTAAGGGAAATATAAAAGCATACCTCAAAATGTTAGGGACTCTATTAGTGCCTCCTATCATGTGTGTTTACAACATCGCCTTTCTAAGAAAGAGGTCTTAGGGTAAAATCACTTGACATCATTTATATAATTGATTACATTGATGTCTACCTCTCCTATTTGTAGTGCAGGTCCTGCATTATGATGGGATAGTCTCCTAAGTGGCCCTACCAAGAAGCCAAATTGTTTGAGGACTCTTTTAGTGGAATTTAATGTGATATTATATTCCCATCATACAAACCCATTTGTTATTTTAAGGAAAATTTCATATAAAGAGTGTTTTTTTTTTTTTTTTAAATTTAATACCAAAACAAAACCCCCAAAGACTGTCCTAAAGATTGTTTACACATACTTCCCATTGCTAAAATTCTTGTCCACCAAGTTCTACATTAACATTATAAACTTTAATAGCAACGAATTTTTACTTACTGTCTATTTTTGTTAGTGTGAGCATAGGGGATTTGAGTAGTCCATTGAAATTGGGTAATTGGTATCTTGATTCTGCATGATTCAACATGGTGTGCCGTGTAACTCTCCAATGTAATGAGAAATAATTTTGAAGGTTCCTTCAAACGGGTAATTATGATGGTTCGCGATAAGTTGGACAAGTTGTTTTGAAATCAAAGCATTTATATTATTAAAATACATTCTACAAGCTTTGGATTTGAATAGTAGGTACAAACAAGAATTTTTTAGGCTCAAGATTCATTTATGAAACAGGGAAGGTGATAGACACCCCATCTCAATTGTATTTCTACAATTATTTACTTGTTGGCCTTTTATCATCCTCTGTAGTTTTCCTATTGAATCATCAATTTTGATTGCTACATGACACATTATTATTATCCTATGATAAGTAATGAGTGGAAACTGAGATGATGTAACTTAGCCACATGTTTTACCATAAACAAAGGGGGACTCACTCACCCATATCTTAGAATTGGCACATGTTAACATCATCTCTACACCACAGTTTAGGATTAAACATGTGTTACTCTAAAGGAAAAGAAAGGAGACTAGACTCATGCCCTAAGGTTCCTCTTACAAGCAACTCAAATAAAATATACTATTGTAAACGACATTTTAATGAAGGGATGTGAATCATGTCTTATTTTCCTATAATGTTTTTTCCTATTAAGTTTAAGGGTTAATTAATGCACCATAATGCAAGACCCATGACATATAACTTGTAAAGAAGAAAGATGGTTACTTGACCCACCACCTAAATGTAAGACCGTATTTGTTGATGTATGTCAATTCCATGGTCAAATGTGTGTGGTATGTATCTTGTAAGTGTCCTATGCTCTCATAAGTTTAAGACATGAAGACAAGGACCACAGACTCGAGGAAGAGACAGGAAACTACCTCAGATTTGCCACACCAAGAAAGGTAGAAAGCATGCATTGCATATCATTTTAATATCTTAAAATCAATATAGACGTGGTGATAGGTCTCTCACAAAACCCAAAGGAAGAGGCCCAAGGACAAACCCCCATATAGTGCCAAAAACCAAGTGCAGAAATTCTGGGAACTGTAATCAATTGCAACTTAAGCAATCGATTTTAGCGCAATTGGTTGTGAATCTTGCAATCAATTTCGAGCAAAATCTAGGAACAGACTAAGACTCCCATAGCCAAAACTCATACGCTGTAATTGGTTGCAAAATAGGTTTGGACCAAAATCCCTAGACTCGAAATCGATTTGGGATCAGACAATTGATTGCAAGCTTGATTGTGAGATCTACAATTGATTGTGAAAGAAATTTTAGAACAAAATTGAAACAGGATTTTCAATGAGAGTTTTTCAAAATTTGAACTCCATTTTTTGAAATCTAAGGCTCCAAAATGTTGCATGTTATAAAAGATTCTAATCCAAAGGCCTTGGGTGCTCCTCACCTCTATAAAAGGGAACTTTTCCCATTAGGGTAAAGAACTCCAACACTCCAAGTTATTTTAGAGAGAGCTACAAAGTTTACTATATTGAGAGCATCCCCCACAGTGAAAAACATCATTGCCCCACTAGTTTTAAGCTTGAATAGCTAACATCATACACTAGAATCATTCTCTCTTTCTCTCCTTATGAATACTACTTTACTACTATTGAGGAGAACTTGTGGTGAGCCTTTCCATAGAGGAAACTCACGCTTGACTGAGCTCAATGAGCACTAGAGCCAAGCATTTGGATTTTGTGGGTAGCTAAGGAAAACTAGCTAAACAAGGAGCACCCAACTTTGAGAAACTAGCAAAATCAACCAACTTATGATAATATTTTCTTTACTTTACATCCATTTGCATTCATACTCATTATTGTTCTTGTTTTGGTTCCATCGGAGACACCGGAAGCTTGACTACCTCCACCGAAGACACCAGAAGTAGTGTACACTCGTTGGAAACACTAAGTGTTGTTGTTTAGCTTGCTTGTGAACAAATAGTTAGGTTTTGTATATTGACCTAAGTTGTAATAGTACAATGAACTATACCTAAGCTCGGTAGTGCGGTTTAGAAGAGTGGACATAAGCCCTAGTGTCAAACCACTATGAATCTCTTGTTGTGGATTGTGTGTGTGATTGCTTATCTCTTTACTTGAATGTTCCTTACTACTCTTGCATAGCACTTGTTTGAAAAAATATTTGAGTAAACAGCTTGGAGCACACACACACATACTTAGGCTAAGTCAAAAAGATTAAAATCAATCCCAAAATAAAATTGAAAAAGGGGTCAATTAATTCAGATATCCTATTCACCCTCCCCCCCTCTAGGTTAACTTTAAAGCAATTTCAATTGGTATCAGAGCCTAGGTTACATAGGGCTTAACATCGTAAGGTCCTAGCAAATATCCTAGATGGCTAAAGAAGATAGTGGTATGTCCATTAGCACCCCTCCATTCTTCAATGGAATTGATTATAGCTATTGGAAATCTCAAATGGAGATACTCCTTAATGTCTATGACCCAAGGATATAGAGCGCAATAGTTGATGGCTATACATAGCCCAAAAAACCAAGATTTGAGTGGACCCCCGCTAAGGCGAATGCTCATAAGTTCAACTTTAAGGCATTAAATGTCATAGCAAGTGGCCTTGCCCTAGATGAGTTTAGGAGGATAACTCATCTTAAGATGGCAAAGGAATCGTGGATGCTTCTCTCCATTACTTATGAGGGTACATGTACTATAAAGATGTCTAAGCTTTAAACGTATATAGTTCAACTTGAAGCTTTTAGGATGGAGGAGGATGAAGAAATCTCTCAATTCAATGCCAAGTTGTCAAACTTGGTAAATGTTATGAGAAGTCTATGTGAGGACATTTCTGAGTCCAAGGTGATTAGTAAAGTACTTAGGTCCCTACCCAAAAGGTTTAGGCCTAAAGTGATCGTTATAGAAGAAAGTAAAGACCTAGAAGTCATGAAACTAGAAGAGTTAATCGGCTCACTTCAAACATTTGAAGAGGTCATTAAGGAGCCTGTCAAAAAGAAGGGCATTGCCCTCAAGGTAGAAGAACCCTCCTAATTAAATGAAGATTCGGATGATGACTTAGGCTTTGTGGCTAAGAGGTTCAAGAAGTTCTTTCGAAGAAATACCAAGGATTACTCTAAGAACAAACAAATGAGAAAGTCATACCCGGGTTACAAAAACAAGGACTTCTTTAAAGAACCTCCCATTTGCTATGAATTAAAAGGAAGGGGACATATTGTCGAGGAATGCGGAAATAAGAAGCACAAGTATAAGTCAAAGGGCAAAGTCATAGCTGCCACATAGGATGATGAGTCTAAGACTTCGGAACATAAATCCTAAAGTAGTAAGGAAGCTCCCTCATAAAAGATCAAATCATTTATGGCTTTCGGTACTCCCATGAGTTCACTTTTGGAAACAAGTGACTTAAGTAGTGAAGATGAGGAAGAATACGAAGAAGAGGAGGGGATCTATGATGCACAAGAAGCATTCAATGATCTTTTTGTGTAAAGTGTGAAATTGGGGAAGAAGAACAAATAACTCATGAGGGAAGTTATAGAGTTGACTGAAAAGTCAAAATCTCTTGAAAATACCATCTCCACTCTTCAACAAGAGTCTTCATCAAAAAGTGACAAAGAGAATAAATTTTTCAAAGAAAACTACTTGCTCCTATGTGCCAAGGAGGAAATGAGCCTAAACATAGTGAAATTAGCAAAGAAGCTTAATGAAGTTAAACTATTTCTAGGCTTAGAAAAGACAATAAGAAACATGAAAAGAGAAGAATTCTTTAGGACAATCAAAACCTATCCAACAAAGTTCATGAGCTTGAGGAGAATCTCAAAAACATAGAAGAGGATAGGGATGAGTCACATAGTGATAACTCATTCATCCATGAATTGGAAGACCAAGTCAAGACTCTAAATAAGAGGAACAAATCTCTCAACTTGACTTATGCTCAACTCACAAGGAAGTCCCTTAATTATCTTGAACAAATCAATGAGATTGAAGAAAATGAGAGGAAGAATATCTCAATAGTTGCCCAAGGAAATTGGAAGTTTGAGAAAATGTTCACTATGGGTAAAGAATATGGGGACATGACCAGACTAAATTATAATTTTGAGCCCAATGCCTCCTCCTCAACTCAAGGACTCAAGAACCACTTTGTTAAAGCCAAAGGATCTACTCAAACTTCTTCTTAACCTTCCAAGAAGGGAAATGTAAAGGTAGTGCCACAAAGACTTTATCAAAGGTTAAACAAGGTTGAAAAGAAAACATCTAGTTCATTCAAAGGTAAAGCACCTATGAGTCAATGTAGAGATTGAGAGAGATCCATACAACCCCAATCAAGATCCTATGTACAAGTGGTTGGAAGTAAACCTTAATCCAACCAAGCATCTTCCTCTAAAAGAGCTCAAGGGATGAGCAAGCATTATTCCTATGCCAAGGAGGCATGGAACAATTTTCAAGAAAATAAGGCTTCCACTTCTAGAGGATTGTAAGGGAATACCTCCACTTTTAGGAAGGCTAATGCACAACCTAGTTAATATAGGAAACCTAGAAGATCCCAACAATCCTTCTATAATAAATAGCTTAGAAGAAAGACAACACAATCCTATGCACCTAGAAGGCCCCTATTCAATTGCTATTATTGTAGCTTAGAAGGCCACATTAAGGTGGATTGTAGAAAAATGGCAAATGACATAAAATCCCAAATAATGCAATCTATAAGAATACAAAGTGGGAAGAATGTCAATAAAAGAAACTATTTTTAAATGGTTAAAAATAGAAACCTTCAAAGAAATAAGGATTTAGCCCAACAACAAAGTGCCAAAAGGCAAATCTCTAAACCTCTCAATATAGAGAGTATGGGTAAGAAATGATGACCCAAAGTGATTAGTCATTCACACCGCACTAAGAGCCGGAAGCTCTTCAAGATGGTATATTTATAGCGGATGTTCAAGACACATGTCTGGTGAAAGAGACTTGTTCACCAAACTTAAAGAAACTCAATGTGGATATATCACATTTGGTGATGGAAACAAGCCAAAATCCTTGGAGTAGGAACAATAGTAACCCTTAGCATTCCACAACTCACTGAGGCTCTTTATATGCAAGACCTTAAGCACAACTTGATAAGTATTAGCTAAATATGTGATAAAGGCTATAAAGTTTAATTCGGTAAAAATGGATGTATGATCAAGGATCACAAGGAATATAACATCCTAGCCGAAGGAGTGAAGACAAGTGACAATTGCTATGTCATTAAACCTCATCCTCAGCAAGGAGACACTTATCTTATGACCCAAAAGGATGAGACCAATCTTTGGCATTAAAGATTAGGACACATCAACTTTAGGGATCTTGGAAGACTTAGCAAGAAAGGGATAGTCAAGGACCTTCCTAAGCTAAGCAATGGTTGTCAAATGGGAAAACAAACTAGAATCTCTCACTAAAAATTACATCAATATGGACTACTAGACCCTAGAACTTCTTCATATGGACTTGGCCGGTCTAACTAGAACAAAGAGTCTAGGAGGGAAGAAATATTTCATGGTGGTGGTTGATGATTTCTCTAGATACACATGGATAACATTTCTAAGAGAGAAATCCGAGACTTTCAACAAATTGTTGAACATTTGTAACATGATTCAAGTTGAAAATAATTTAACCATTAAGCGAATTCGAAGTAACCATGGAAGAGAATTTGAGAATCATAAATTCTCAATTTGGTGTGAAAAGTTAGGAGTAAAACATGCATTTTCAGCCCCTAAAACTCCCCAACAAAATAGAGTGGCTGAAAAGAAGAATAAATTCTTTTCAATATGACTACATCAATGCTTACGAGCAAAAACATAGGTAAGAGGTTTCGGGTTGAGGCAGTTAGTACAATGTGCTATGTCTCTAACCGTGTCTATCTCAGACCAGGTACATCTAAAATAGCTTATGAATTGTGAAGTGTTAAGCCAAATGTGAAATACTTTAAAGTATTTAGCAGCACTTATTATGTTCTTTGGGATAGAGAACATCTAGGTAAGTTTGATGGAAAAAGCGATGATGCCATGCTCTTAGGATACTCCACCATTAACAGAACCTACCGTGTCTACAACATTGTGACTCACACCGTGAAAGAGATAATTAATATAGTGGTAGATGACTTTGAGACAACATATGAGCAAGAAAACTTGCTAGTTGTGTTGTCTAACCATGAGAATGAGAGCTCATCTCAATTGGAAATTGAGAAATCTCAAGAGAAACAAGAAGAACACGCTTCTCAATCTATTTCCGAGGATGATGTTGAAGAAATTTAACCTCAACCCAAGGACAAGAGACTCACCAAGGGGTTATCATGAGGTGACATTATTGGTGATCCCAATATTGGAGTGTAGACTAGGAGATAAATTGAAAACATCCATAGTCATTTTTGTTTCATATCCAAAAGAGAGCCAAAATGTGTTAAAGAGGCTCTAAAAGATTCGGCTTAGATCTTGGTCATACAAGAGGAACTAAATTAATTCTAAAGGAATGACGTATTGTTTTTCACCGAAAGACCAATTGACAAGAATGTCATTGGTACCAAATGAATATTCAAAAACAAACATGATGAACATCGTATAGTGACAAGGAACAATGCCAGACTTGTTGCAAATGGGTATGACCAAATAGAAGGCATTGACTTTGAGGAGACATTTTCCCCTATTGCTAGACTGAAGTCAATTAGGATTCTCTTATCCATAGCATGCCATTTGAAATTTAAATTATATCAATTGGACACCAAGACTGTATGCCTAAATGGAATTCTCTAAGAAGAAGTATACGTGGAGCAACCTGAGGTATTTATGGATTCTTACTTGCCAAACTACGTATATAGACTCAAGAAAGCACTATATGGTCTCAAGCAAGCTCCAATATCTTGGTATTAGAGACTTACTAGATTTCTTCTTGATCACCATTTTGATTAAGGGAGGGTGGACAAAAACATTCTTCATTAAAAAATAAAATGGTCACATATTCATTACTCAGATATATGTAGATGATATCATTTTTAGGTTTACCAGTGAAGAGATGTCTCATGGTTTTACCTAAAC
>JAOXJP010000016.1:3063773-3085902 GCA_025762735.1 Platanus orientalis
AAATACCCTTTTGGGTCCTTTCTGCTTCATTTCACTTCTAAATCATTCTAACTCCTTTTCTTTGAATTTATTTACTGATTTCTAAATTTTCATGGCTATTTGTGTTCTAAAATTCAATTCTTGAAAACTTTTGCTTCTACGCTTTAAATCTAACCATTGTTTGAGGGTTTTGGAATTACCCCACAACAATTTTTGGTATTTTCGCCTTTGTACTGCATCAAATATTCTGTAGATTATGGACCCAAGAGAAATTTAAACAAGTTTAAGCCGGCTGGAAAATAACCCTCACAATGTGGACTGATTATATTAAATGGAAGACAAAACCCAAAAGATCTAGTTAACTAGGGTACCACAAAAAATAGAGTTAGGCCTCTCAGATTAATGTGAAACTTTGTAGTCTAATAGGGATATAAGTAAATAAGTAAACCCTAAAATTTAATAGCAATCAGAAAATAAAATTATATAAAACATCCAATACCCAGGTCTGTCCTAGGAAGTACAACAAAACAAAACTGTAATAATCAGTTGATTTAAGTATTAAGAAGAAAAAGAAGATAAAGAAGAAAAAGAAAAAAAGAACTTGTAGTAGTCCAACTACTGTAGGGGATTCACAGTCCAACTGTGGAAAGTATGAATGAAGTCCAACTTTAATTAACAATTCTCTATTCCATTAATTAGGGCACAACCTCTTTTATAAAATAAAATAAAACAACATCCCAAAATAGAAACAAATATTCTCCAGTTGCTAAAACATCTAACCCTAATAAACCTAAAGACAACTTGACCTTGCTCTATTTGTAACAACCCATTTTATTTGCTAAACCCTAATATAAAAGAACCTACTAAAAAAACACTATTCCTGTCACCTACTGTTACCTCTCAATAACTTGGTCATAACTTTCCTAAATCACTTCGGATTTGTGCAATCTTGGTCTCATTTGAAAGGCAACTGCATAACCCTTCCAAAGATACCAAAATCTAGCAAAAAGAGCAAGTTTTGACTTTGACAATTTTGGGCTACAAATAGGTTACAGGATTACATTTTTTTTTTTTTTTGGAAATAAGTAAGGTAATTTCATTAAACTGAACTAGCACAGAAACAAACAGCATGAGAGATGCTAACAACAGCAAGAAAAAAAAAGAAGGGGAAGGGAAAACAAAGAACTAGAAACATCCTAGACAAGATCTAAGCCTCCCAATCGAAAATCCAAGATCTATAAGAGGGAACATTGATGCTGAAGGACAGTCAATCATAGATCATTGACAAGGTTGCATCAACAATCTTCCAAAAGGGGTAGGAAGAGCCTTTGAAATAAGATCTTCTTGTTTCTCATAGATGCTCACACATCACAACTATATCTAATCTCTGTAAAGTGTAAGCAAGTAATCATCCCTCAAACTGTTTATCTATTCATCCTCCTAATAAAAGAAATCAAATTGACCAGAAAAAGGAAGAGTCCATATTGATAGCCTGAAAGCTTGCAAACCAATAAAGAACCTTGAAGGAAACATGACAGTAGCAGACAACGAACCATATACAATACCATCTGAAACTCACTTAGCCAGTAGTCATTGGGCCCTCATATCAACATGGAAAGAAAAACTGGATAGAACACATGAGGGCTGAGCACGTCTTTCACACATTGCATCTTTATTGCTTAGTTGTTATTGGCATCCACTCATTTATGTGAAATCATCATTTATTGATTTCTCAAGTAGAACTGAAAAGGAAGCACTTATTGCTGTAATGTGTTTGCTTTTCCAGGTCTTTCACTTTCATGTTCCTGCTAATTGTCTAACCACCTAGTGATGTTCTTCCATTAGTCATCAATACCAGTGTGGATAATGCACAAGTTTCATGACTGTTTGGATTGAGCTGGCTTGGTCCCTATCAAACATTCAAAAGAGATCAGGGAGTGCTCTTGTTACAGACGGGGCACAGTCCGCAGCCTATGTTACGCCACAAGTCTGATCCATGACCAATGTTATGGACTGAGCTGAACTTTGGGCTGTTGTCCTATATCTATTTGAAGATAACAGGGAGGGAAAACAAGACTTGAACAAAGGGTTCATAACAAGTTCAAGTCCTGATCTTTTAGTATCAGTTGGGGTATTCAAGGGTTAAGATTAGTGTTTAATGGTGGTTAATAAGAGGGAAACAAGGAGTGGAATTAAAGGAATTGCAATAAGGTTTCAATGGTCTAACTAGAAATTAGGAAAGAGTAAAGTGGAGTAAATAGATAATAATGGAAAAAAATAAAAATGGAGTATAGAGGGGACTGAACTGGAGTTTACACTACTTAGGAGGAGATTCTAGAGAGAAGTCAAATTTCTCTATGACAGACTTACACCACCAAGACAAATGAGTCTCACCTTGAAACAAAAAAACAAAACAGAACAGAACAAAAAAGAACTTTGAAATTGTGCAGCAGCAAAGAGTTCAGCTCATGACGGATCTTGTTCCGATTAGTCCTCTCTTCAACTGAATGACCTCCAAACTACTCTGTTTATCCAATCTGCAATTTGCAGAGAACACCTTTCCTTGTGAGTTTCCACCGTTCCAAACACCTCCCTATTCCATTTTTCAGATCATCCTTCAGGGCCCTTAACTTCTATCCCAGAACAAAGCTAGCAGATCCTTCAAATTTGAGGCCTTACCACCAAGAATAAACCTTTTCCGTAAATCCTTCAGCTTCCAACCACATTAGCTCAAATCGGAAGGGACAAGGTCCCGAATCAACAACCTTAGGACGAAGTATAATGGCAATGTGGTCGAAGCCAGCTGAGGACAGAGCATACTAGATAGCATCCTTAAAGTGGTCATCTCAAGAAGGAGAAAGAAGTTAACAATCAATCCTGCTCATCAGACCCCTGCCTCGACCACCTCACCAAGTGAAAGTCACCCGATAAGGGAAGGTTCAGAAGGCCATTGGCGAGACTTTTGTATATGACATCTGTAGTCTCCTTGTACAATTTTGGAACTTCTTTGCCCCTCTTTTAATACAAATTCTCACTTTACTTATCAAAAACAAAAACAAAAAAGTCTCTTTCAACATGCCAAAATGGTTAAGGCTGCAGGTTATCCTGCCATTCGACCTCAAAGGCAATTCAAAGGTTCCACTTGTTCACAATAATGCTATCAGAATATGGGTAATGAATTCTATTAAATCAAGGAAAACGAAGCTATATCATAGCAAACAAAGAAAAATTTGAATGCTTACCATACTGAAATCCATGAATAAACTAAAACATTAGTACTATCATCATTCTATAAATAAGCAAAGTAAAAGGATATTCAAAATCCACTGAACATCTAACCCTTCCTAATTAGGCTATAAATTGGAAAGAGGTTTGCTCTCCTAAGGAAAATGGGGGTCAAGGGGTGACAAAGATCCATGAGACTAACAAAGCCCTTCTTTCTAAATGGTTGTGGCAGTTTGGGATGGAAGAAAGGAGTTTACGGTGCCAAGTTATAGTGGAAAAATATGGAACTTCATCCAAATGGGAGGCTTCGGTGAATAGAAGCCCTTATGGTACAAGTTGTTGGAAAGCTATCATGGACCAAATGGTCAACTTCAAAAAAAGAAACTTTATTGATATTGGCTCAGGTACTCAAATCAGATTCTGGATAGACATATGGTGCACTCAACGACCGTTGAAGACAGAGGCCCCTTCTATCTATACAATTGCTAACAACAAAGATGCTTGGGCAGTGGACTATTGGGAAGCTTATGGGGGCAGATCTGGCTGGAAAGTTCCAGTGAGAAGGCACATGAATGATTGGGGAAGAGATGAAATGGCAAGCTTGCTTGGATATTTAGACATGCACCGAATCAATTGAGACAAGGAGGACCAGCAAATATGGTCCTTAACAGGGAGTGGTCAATTCTCTATCTGGTCCTGCTATGGTATGTTGGATGAAACGGAAAAATCATTTTTCCTTGGCATTACATCTCAAAATTCCATCAACTGTAAAATCCTTTATGTGGACTGCTTGCAAAGGAAGGATTCTCACCATGGATAATCTCCAAATACAAGGTATGATCCTTCCAAATGTTTTACATTTATGCTATCAGGAGGGGGAGTTCATAGACCACATCTTTCTCCATTGTATTTATACCAAGGAGGTGTGGTATATGATCTTTAACGAGGTTGGGATCCCCCGGGTCTTCCCTAGAAATTTTAAGAGTTTAATTCTTTCATGGAAATTGCCAACCTCATCCCCCATGGGAAATCTCATATGGAACCAGAGTCTTCTGTCAGTTTGTTGGACCATTTGGTTGGAAAGAAACCAAAGATGCTTTGAAAACTATGCTTCGCCCTCCTTCAATGTTTTTAGAAAAGTTAGGGATAAATGGTGCTTTTGGGCTGCTAATTGTAAAGATGGAATAGGGGCTATTTCTTTTGTGAACATGAAAATAAGGTGGGGAAAGATGATTATAGACTCTTGTACTTGATCCCTTGGTTTTCTCGGGGATGCCCTATCCCCTTTAATGAATCTTTTTCTCAGCAAAAAAAAAAATTAGTTTATCAGCAGCAAATTTTCAGCTCCTTCAGGTATCCCTCAAAACTGCATCTGATTTTTCCAAAAAAAGAAAGAAAAAAATGCTCCTTCTCCACCTCTCAATTGTAGCTCATTCAATCATTGATCTCATCCATGAACACAGTATGATGATTTGACAAATTTGTTGTTCCTGGAGAAGTAGAAGTAGCTAAATCTCTTCATACCTATGCTTCATAATACAATGTCATGTAAAAATTCAAATTTAAAGTTTCAGACTAAAAGGTAACAAAGTGGATATATTTGTTCTTGATGCCATGGATAATTGAACACTCTTCTTCATTAGCCCATTAGCTTCTGGGTAAGCACTCCAAGGTAAGGTCTATGATTTTCTACTTGCTTATCCACACAAATATCATTTCTGCAAATGAAGTCAAGAGGTTAAATTTCCTAGGACAGCAAGGAGATCACTTCCCTATGCTTTTAGTAATAAAATTTTATTATTTTATTTTCTAATCAAAAAAAAAGATTTTATCATTTTTAGGTTTAGCATGTTCCCAAAAAGGATAACTCATGTGTTTTGTAATATTGTTTATACATAATTCATTTGGAAAGTTCTTTTCCAAGCAGAACAAGTATATCTAAGTGCTGCATGGAATATGCCATCTTAATGTCAAACCTTTGGATAATTTTCATCCAGAGCCATAGCGAGGCTGCAATCTGCAATTGCATCAGTCATTTGTCCCAAAGCTTGGTATGCAGCAGCTCGATTGCAAATACAGATTGCAGCAAAAGGACGTGACTCAACATTGCATGATAAAGCAGCAGTATAATGTTCAACTGCTTCTAAATGCCTTCCTGATTGAAATGCTTCATTCCCTGCAGCCTACAGTAAAGAAGAACATTCAATCATCATGAGGAATATGAAAAGGCCAAAAAAAAGAAACTATTAATCATCAAAAAAAAGCCAAAAAAACGTTCACTGTTGCAACATGCAGGAAAAATATCTGAAGACACATTAATATAAAGAACAGAGGAAAATCATAATTGCCAGATCAAGTAGATCCTAATCAGCCTCCTATTCCACCAAGGAACATTTGATGGCAAGAATATCATGTCTGTAAAACAAGTAGGCAGTCAAGTGAAACAGAATGTAGCAACTCAACATACACCAAGATCCCCTGAAAATATATCATGAATACGCAAATACCGTGACCAATCAACTACAGTGATTGATCAATAAGGCATTACCTACAACATTAACAAGTTACTAAACACAATCAATGCACAAAACTAGCTACTACTACAAGTAACATAGTTCCAAGTGAATAAAATTGTGTATATCAAAGCAAAGCAAAATTTGGTCAACAGAGAAACTAACAAGAATAAGGTTATCGATTTGATACTCTTAAAAATACAATAGTTTGACTTGCAATAGAAAGAAGTCAATAAATGCAGCAACTAAAATTTCATAAAATGAATGGGCACACCTTGTGGCGTAATAGCTCACGCACAGTGGCAGCTAATGATATTAATGAACCCACAGTCTTGCTTCCATACCTGGACAGTTACTCTATCATTAGAAACCTCGAGAAAGGTACGAATTTCTAAGTGAACAATATGAAATAAGAACTAAACATTACTTTTCCCCAACAGTTATCGCTTGCTCTTGCTTCTCAAGTAAATTGAGAGCCTCCTCAAGCCTTCCTGAATGGAAGTAGGACTTTGAAATCAGATACCACCGCCAAAGTTTCACATGAGAGTTCGTAAAGCCTTCAGAACCATCCATGTTTTCTAACTGACCATCAGAACTTTTTGCCAAAAAATTCTTTTCTGCAGAATCAAGAGTTTGCTCACAAAGCTGAATCACCTCTTCATACTTCTGCAACTGTTAGATGCCACCAGAAAGTATATCAATGCCGAAAAAATTTTCAGGTGAATAAATAAAAAGTTTCAATGAATAGCAGGTTATTAAACTTCAAAAGTAAATAAACAATTTATATAAGCATAAGTAACTATCTAAGTTGTAGGAACAGCTTTTAGTAATGAATAAAGAAGCCACAGACCAAGAAGAGAGCCTCTGCCTTCATCTCAACTAATTTTTCAGAGTACGGACTTATTAAGAGACCCTTGGAAATTATTTGCAACGCATTTTTGGCATCAGTGGATGTTCTTTGTCGCAAAAGTTCAGTAGAGCGGTCCATGTGCTGAGCCACTTGCTGCCATTCAGAAAAGTAACACAAATACTTAGTCACTGCATCATTTGACATACCCACAAATTCTTCAATATTAAAAGTAAATAAAGAAGAATCTCATTTGCTTCCACACATTCATTTTGAAACATTTTTTAATCTTTTTAACAGTAAAAGGATTTAATAAGTTCAGAAAGGAAACAGAATTACATATCTAGCTAGCAAGTCCCACCAGGATAACTTGAACCATTATCTTGGGAGGAGCCTAATAATGCAGGACCAAGGGGAATTCAAGATTTCAGTAGGATTTTGGTAGCAACACAGCTCTGATGAGAAGAACAAGGTATTAAGGGTAAAGGTTTATGAGATTGGGTTAGGGTCACGAAAGGTTTGAAAGAAATTACAATTGATTGTAGGCAATAACATAGGATTTTGCAAAAAATAAAATAAAATAAGAACAGAGAAATAGAAGAAGATATCAATGGGAACCACACTAGTTGCTGCCTAGACAATCACACCTAGGGTTCAAGGCAATCACACCTTGGGTAGGAGGCATTCATACTTCCAAAAGCTGTTAGCGAATTTGCTTCTTAAAGGTTTTACAATCAAGACTTCCGAATCCCACACTAACTAAACTTCTTTAAAAAATAAACAAAAGAAAACAAAAACTATATAATACTTAATTCCCAAATCACACCGCATTCGCCAAATTTTGGATTCATTGTAAAGGTAATTAGATAGCCTTTCAAATGACACCAAAATCAAGCCAAACAAGTAAGTTTTGAGTTTTGACCCACCAACATATGGCCTACAGAAAAGTGACAGAAAGAGAGCTTCCACTATCCTTAAAAAAAAAAATTAAACATACTTGAAAATAAATAAATAAAGCTTCCAAACTGACTAATAAGAAACTAACCTAGATATTACAACACTAAGAAAATTAAAATTTATTTCCTAACAAAATAATAAACCCAAAATACCACTGCATAAGACCATCAAATTTAAGTATGGGCTGTTTGGCATTCTACATCACCTATTAAATTTCTCCATAAATAATGAAAACTGAAATCATTAATTCCACTAAGAATGTAACAAAAAAATCTCACAAATCCATGGCTACAGAAACATCTGGAACATTCAAGGTGGTTGCCATATAGAGAATTTAGGAAGTCACCTCGCTAGAAGCCTAGGCCCATCAATGACTGTGCTAAAGTTTTTAGACTGGTGAAAGAGATTAAGGCAGTTGAGAATGTTAGGAATAACCTGTTAAACCTTCAACCCACCTTGAAGCACTGGAAAAAAAAGTCTTTTGGGAACATCAAAGATCAAATAACTGAGTGCAAATCCAAGTTGAGTATTCTTAGGAATCTTTCCCCTAATAAGCTAATCATGGACTATGTTACTCATGAAGAGAATTCACTATCTTACTTGAGAAAGAAAAAATCTTTTGGGCTCAAAAAGCCTGCTCTAACTGGCTTAAATGAGGGGGACAAAAACTCTAAATTCTTTCATCTTTCTACCTTAGAGAGAAGAGCCTATACTAAGATTATTTCTCTTAAAGATTGGTGATGCATGGATGATGCTCCTCAAATGGTTGCATGACCATTCAAATCAATGAACACCTGCGAACAAGAAAGAAGGGACTTCGGTGGGTCACTAATGTGGTGTTGGCCTAAGTTTCTCCAATGTCAAAGTCAAAGATTTGCTTCTTAGCGGAAATTACTATAGAATTCCCTTAGAAATATTTTTGTACCTTTGGAGGGTTGTGTGATGTCCTTTTATAGAGTTGGAGAGGCGGATGGCCAAGGATTTCCTTATGAGTATTTAGCTTGGGCAAAGATCATGGTGCTTGATCGTTGGCTAGAATCTCAGCACCGTATTCTCTGCATGATTCTTGGAGTAGATAGTAGATCTTGGGGCCATTATTGACTTTCTTTATGTGATTGGTCAAGTTGGAGTGTCATCATGGGCTAAACTGAGCTGACCTGTTAGGCCAAGGCTGACCTGGTATGAGACCGAGAAGGTCGAGGCCAACCTAGTATGAGGCCGAGAAGGTCGAGGCCAACCTAGTATGAGGCCGAGAAGGTTGAGATGACCTGGTATAAGGCCGAGAAGGCTAAGGCCGACCTAGTATGATGTTGAGAAGGCCAAGAAGACCAAGCTAACCTAGTATGAGGCCAAGCCAACCAAAACTCCCTACCTCACAAGATATGTCGAGCTGATGAAGTGTGTTGAACTCCCTATCAGTTGACCCCCATTCCCAAGTTTTACGCCAACATAACAAAGGGAATTTGAACTACAGCTTGGCAAAGGGTGATTTTTAGCGCCGTTTGGTACTCGACGGTTACCTTTCTCAAGAAGCGATGGAGCACGTTTGTTGCGTCGTTCGTACTACAACGATTACATTCATCTTTTCAGACGTCATTGCCACTTGATATGAGCGGGCTTTCAATCTTTAGCTAAGTCGCCTGACCAATTGTTTACTTGGTCATTCGGCATAATCATGAGAAGTCCATGCCTTGCCTTTGTTTGTTTCTCCGAATTGTAGATTAAGTCGTCCCTTTGCCGATGAGATCAGGTTGGTCTTCATAACCTTGGGCCAATCTCATGGCCTGAATGCCCTGTTTCAAGGGTGAGGTTAATCTCATGACCTTGGACCAGTTCGACTAAATGGTCCATCTCAGGGGTGAGGTCAGTCTCATAACCCTAGGCTAGTTCGGCCTAAATGTTCCATTTCAGGGGTGAGGTTAGTCTTATGACCTCGACCATTCTCTTGGCATTAGTTACTCTAACTCAGTGGTTAAGTCAATCTCATGACCTCAGCCCTTCTTAGTCTTAGTTGTCCTAACTCAGGGGTTAGGTCAGTCCCAAGACCTCGGCTAGCCTCATTTGTCCCAACTTAGGGGTTCGGGTTAGTCTCATGACCTTGACCAACCTCATTTTCCCCAACTCACAGGTTAAGTCAATCTCATGAACTCGGCCATTCTCGACCTTAGTTGCCTGGACTCAGGAGTTAGGTTAGTCTCAAAACCTCGACCATTCTTGGCCTTAGTTGCCCCGACTCAAGGGTTAAGTCAATCTCATGACCTCGACCATTTTGAGCCTAAGTTGCCTTGACTTAGGGGTTAGGTCAGTCTCATGACCTCGGCCAGCCTCATGGCCTCATGGCCTCATTTGCCCTAACTCAAGGGTTCAGGTCAGTCTCATGCCCTTGGCCAACCTCATGACCTCATTGCCCAAACTCAGGGGTTCGAGTCAATCTCATGACCACGGCAATCCTTATAACGTCATTTTCCCAACTCAAGGGTTCTGGTCAATCTCATGACCTCAGAAAACCTCATGGCCTCATTGCCCTAACTCAAGGGTTCAAATCAGTCTCATGACCTCGGCCAGTCTGGCTTAAAAGTCTTGTTTTTCTCAGATGTTGCAGTAGCGGGTGAATCAACAAGCGTTGTTCTTAACGAGTTAGCGGATTCTGATTGTAATAAGTTGGTGTGCCCTGTTCTCAACTAGGATTAATCTAAATTTGGAATCATTGTCCCTTGTTGGGGTCTTGGCTGGTCTACAAAGCGGCTTAGGGGTAACATCTTCTGAAAGGGTGGTCGCTTGGTAGGTCTCTAGTGGGAGCAATCTTTTGCTTGACATCCAACTTTCAGTTTGCCTTCCCTCTCCTCGTACTAGCCCTTAACATGATAAAGGTCTTCTCTCTGCCAACTCTCTCTTTCTCTGGCGCCAACAGGTGGTAGGCCGAGCTAACTTGGTATGAGGCTAAGAAGTTTGAGCTAACCTTGTATAAGGTCGAGCTGACCCACTTAGGCCGAACTAACTTGGTATGAAGTCGAGCCAACCTGGTGGGCCAAGTTATCCTAGTAGGCTTCTCACCTATCGGTTACCCCCCATTTATAAGTCTTAGGGGTCTCATACTGGCTCTTGACATGATTAAGGTCTTCTCTCTATTGACTCTCCCTTTCTCTGGTGTCGACACGTGGCAGGCCAAGGTTGAGCTGACCTGGTATAAGGCCAAGACGGCCGAGAATGTCAAGGCCAATAAGGCAAAGCTGACCAGGTATGAGGCCGAGTCGACCCGCTTAGACCGAGCTGACCTGATGGGCTTCTCTATCATTCCAGAATGGCCATCTAAGATCCATCTTGATCAGGGTTGTTTTGTGTAGTGTGATCGCCCTGATCAGCGATGGTAGCAGTATTTCATCTGGTGTCTATGGATCTGGTTTCTACCATACAACCTTCGTCACTAGGGGATGATAGCTATCACAAATCACAATGTATTACCACATATGGCACCAACTGATGATGCATGGATGATGCTCCTCAAATAGTTGCACAACCAGTCAAATCTGTAAACACCTACGAACAAGAAAGGACTTTGACGGGTCACCGATGTGGTGCTGGCCTAAGTTTCCCCGATGTCAAAGTCAGAGACTCACTTCATAATGGAAATTAATGTAAGAATTCTCTCAAAAATATTTGTGTACCTTTGGAGGGTTGTGTGATGTCTTTATATAGAGTTGGAAGGGCCACGGGGCCGTGGCCAGGGATTTCCTCGCGGATTTTTAGCCTGGGCGGAGATCATGATGTTTAATCGTTAGCTGGAATCTTGACATTGGATTCTCTACATTTCTCAACACGGATCTCGAAGTAAATCTTAGGGTTATTATTGACTTTCTTTATGTGATTGGTCAGGTTGGAGCGTCACCATGGGCTAAGCTAACCTGTTAAGCTGAGGCCGATACTGTCGAGGTTGACCTAGTATAAGGCCGAGCTGACCTGGTATGAGGCTGAGCCAACAAGAACTCCCTATTTGACGAGATATGCCGAGCTAACGAAGTGTGTTGAACTCCCTATCAAAGATGATCAAGAGAATTGAGTTAAAGAGGATGATGCAATCGATAACCTTTCAAATAGATTTTTCTCCAAGTTGTTCAAAACTTCTTTTCCTAATATAACCCAAATTAGCAAAGTGATTAAAAATTGTTATTTGATGCTCTCTGATAAAGCTGAAGAATATCTTAACGAGGCTTTCACTAGTGAGGAAATTAAAAAAGTTGTCTTTGACTTTGGAAAACTTGGAAAACTTAAGGCTCTTGGCCCTGATGGTTTTCAAGTTGGTTTCTTTCAAGAATACTGGGATGCAGTGAAAAATGATGTTATTGAAGTTGTCCATGAGTTTTTCACTAATGAAAGTTCTATTATTTCGATTAACCAAACATTATCATCCTCATTCAAAAAATCAAAAACCCTAAGTTCATATCTCAATTATTAGCCTTTGTGATGTAATTTATAAAATCATATCCAAAACAATGGCTAATAGGATGAAAAGGGTTGTCCCATAATTAATTTCCCCAAACTAAAGTGCTTTCATGAAAGGTAGACAAATTACGGACAATTTCAAAATTGCTCATGAAATCCTCCTCTTTCTTACAGTTGGAAAATCTATAGATCCGCATATGGCCATCAAAATTGATGAGCTATAACCGTGTACAATGGCCAATGGTGATTGCCATGATGGAATAAATTGGTTTTAGCTCTAAATGGACGAAATGGATTTGGGATTGTATGCCGTCAGTAACATATTAAATTCTCATTAATTGCTCTCCAGGCAAACAAGTTCTTCCTTTATAGGCCTTAGACAGGGGATCTTATCTCCCCCTTCCTCTTCCTCCTCTGCACTGAGGGCTTTTCTGCTTCTTTGATTGCAAAAGAAAGGGAAAGATCCCTCTCTAGTATTAAGATCAAGCGATCCAGTCCATCTATTTCTCATCTTATGTTTGCAGATGACTGTTATATCTTTTCCAAAGTTAAGAGGAATGAAGTAGACTTTATCATTGACACTCTGAAAATCTTTAGTGAAGCATCTAGACAAATTATAATCATGAAAAATCTGATCTTTTCTTTAGCTCAATAACCCTAAAAGAACAACACCCAAACTGTCTCAGAGTACACCCGATGCAGCACGCATGAGTATTTGTGATCAATCTAAGATCCCAACAATTACATGTAGCAATAAGAAACTATAAACAAGATTCCTACTCTATATCTAGATACATGTCAAGATCAGTTCAAAGATCAAGTAATAATGAATTCAGTTCAATAACTAATCCATATAAAGGTTCCAAATATGAGAGGGATTAATGTCCAATATTAATAACTCACAATCAGACTTACAAATTAGTAACCAATCAAACTAATGACCTACTGTCACCAGGCAGAACAGTAGCTAAATGGGCAGTAGACAGACCATAGGAATAGTGTCAATATGAACCAGTGAGGCAGAACAATAGGTTATATGAGGGTTCAGCACATGTAGCACAAGTATGGAACTGGTTTAGGCTCAGACTCAAGTGTATAATTACTGCGTAGCTAAGTAACATAGCTAAACAGTCATGTTTGTAAAGGATTACAAGTATTGCAGCAAAGAGAATTGAGGTTTGGGTACTGGTAAGTTTAGAATATATGTACACACAGCAGGTAAAGGGTCATAGAGGAGAGTTTACCACAATGTAGAGTAGTCGATCAGCAAGGGACTGCAAGTCCACTGGTATTCCAAAAAGGTACAGCACACCAGTTCTTACTGGAGTATACTCAAGTAGTAGTGTATGACTTCTGAATCAGAAACAAAGAGATGCTAATAACCCAACAATCATTCAGGCTATATTCTTGATCAGAATGTATCAAACTCAATGTCAGCACAGCATAGGGATCAGACTTGCACAGCAGCAGATGAACTTCACTTGATGTAGTTCAAGAGAGAAGAGAAATTGTGCCTATCTAACAGACCAGCATTCATTGAGGCATAACATCAAACAGCTATCATGCAGAGATGTCTCCATGTTACACAACCATTATCGTTGAAGAAGAACCTGATCCTCTAAGTCACTCAACCAGTCCAGCAAAGAAAACCACTTAATTCACTAGAAGGACAGCACCCTAAACACTTTGATTTATACCCAAGTTACACAGCCATAACCAGATGGAATGAGTGGTAGAAATCAAGAGTTCAGCTCCTGGAATCCACGTGAAGTGTTGCCAAAGGGTAGTAGCCAGTGGGTTCTGGGTTTAATTTACAGAAAACAGCAGGGACTCAGGTCTGGATCTTCCATAAAGTAGAAAACAGGGAATAGATGGGTTTAGGTTTTAGGATTTGCAGGAAAAGAAAAGTTTAGGCTGCTGCAGGGTGGTTTGGACGATTCATGGGATTAAGGTTGATAAGGGGATTTCAGTGAGGGAAGAAGGGTTTGCAGGGAACCAACAGCAGGTTTGAAAAGGGATGGGGGGTGGCTTTGATGATAGGAAGTAGTTGTAGATGGGCTTACGGTTAATCCCTACCTCACGTCTATAGTATTCCCTACCAGTTTATTAGGCCAAGCATCCTCTTACAACAGGGTAGTTCTCCCTTTTAAAGACCAAAACTTCCAAACTTTAAAAGAAACTTAACTAAGACTGAATTAGAAACAAACCCAGCTCAAATCATGAGCTTCTCCCCCTCTTAAACGACTACTTATACATGTGCTGCCAAAACACCCTAAACATTAATGAAAATTCCTATTACGTCCTAAACTTTTTTGATAAATCACGGTCATTTATTAAAAAAATAATGGCAAGGAAAAGAGGAAAATACCACAGCTAGCCCTTAGCTGACCACCCAAAAGAAACAACAAACAACAACCAAGATGCAGAAAACTATAAATCCGGCAAATGATCCCCCTTAAAAAACCGAAGACTGAAAGACACTCCATTTAGCAAGTCTGTCTGCAAGATCATTTTGGCCCCTTGGGATATGCCTAATCTCACAAACAAGGTGATTGACCCTCCACGATCACCCATTGACCCTCCATGTCCTAAACTTCAAAAACATAAACTAAAGGGTCTCAAATTACACACACAAAAAAAAAAAAGCAAATAAAATAAAATTTGCACTAATAAATCTCCTACCAACATGCCATGACCTCGATCAACAAAAATTCCAAGTGGGACCTACATGGCCAATGTAAGTGGACCCTACACAGCTGGCTACTCGAACCAAAGGGTCACCCCTCCTCCTACGATAGTAAACCTTGGGGCTGCCACATGGCATGATGCCCCCATCAACACCTCTAATGGCCAAGGGCCCTAGGTATCCTAAGAAGCATCCATATAAATTATTTGACAAAATTTCAAAAAGGGGGATGCCCAAAGCTAATAGATAGACAAGGATAGAGGTGTGGAAGTAGAAATCATAGACAAACCTGTCACAATGGAATCCAAGGAAATGCCTCAGGAAAAATCAACTATGGTAGCGAAAGGAAGCCACTATTATGGTAATCATGTCAATGGTCATCTTTGTGAAGCCTTGAAAATCCTACTATTCCTTTCTTCCCAAGTGCTCCATAACCTTGCCACAAACACACACCACTTGCATGAGATAAAGAAATACTATTTCTTGAGTCTTACTTATCAGCATGCCACAAGTGTTTATCTTTTTGTGGGCTACCTCCCATCTGAAAGTCTTATATTTTTAAGGATAGGAATCTTCAATACAACTGTACAAGGGACTGGAGCACTAGAAAGGGGTAAAAAGGCACAAAACTTGGGAAAAAAGACCTAGGAGGTGACAGTGCCATTAGGCTCAACTAAAGAATTCAAACCTACTAAAATGGACACGTCTTTCAGATGATTGAAAGCCACTACATCCTCAATCTCCACCTCTCTCAAACCCTTACAAGATCCAAAGTCCCATAACACGACCGAGCAAGAAACAGAGATGCAGTCAGTCTCACAGATGAATTTACCTTTTCTTAAGATAAGAGATGGGGGGATTTGAGAGTTAAATGACCTCCACCCCACCCCACCCAACCAGAGGAAGGCCAAAAAGGTAACATTTAAAGCAAAAATCCATCTCTCCGTATTCATACAAATCCCCCACTTTGTTGAGTTATTGACAGTTGTTGCGACTAAACCCACAAAACAAAGAGAAAAACAAAGTAAACAAGAAACGCAAAGCACACAGAACACAACGATATACATGGTTTGGCTTATAGCCTACATCCAAGGACGAAGATGGCAAGAAATTTCACCATGAACAAAGGAGATTACAAAGAAAACAAGCTCTCAAACCCTAAGCCCCAAATACACTCTTCCACCCCTTACTCTCTCTGTCAAAGTTGAGATACCTCTCAAAAAACCCTAATGCATCTTATATATGCGGTTACACAAAAGACAACCATATCGGGTCACGGGTCCCCCCCGAAACCCCCCAGCGAGCTCACGGCTGAGCTCAACCAGCGGATGCGTGGCTTGATCACCAACCAGTACTTCTCTAAGACAACAATAACATATGGAACACAATGTAGAATTCGAGCCACACTCAACAACAGCTATGGACAATGTGGTCTTGAGAGTGTAAAACAGCAAACCACAATTAAGTCTTTTTTTCCAACTTTTCGCATGCCTCCCAAACCTCATTCTTTCCGGTAGACACGATGTGGAGTCACATCTCACTCTTATGAAATTTCTTCCTATGGATTGGCCATTTACCAGATTCTGACCTTAGATCACATCATCAACAAGGGTCATTTCTTCACCAATTATGTCTTCTTTGTATTAAAAAACAGGGAAACAGTTAACCATCTTCTTTTGCACTGTCCATATGAAAAAGAAGGTTTGGTGGTGCAAGATGAAAGCTCTGATATCAAAAATTTGCTGCTGTAGTACTAGACAGACTTAGACAATCAAGAACAGAGTTTAAAAACACCCAAAGGATCTCCAATCTTAAAGAAAATTAAGGAAATGAAACCACAAAATTTCAGAAGGATGAGAGGAAGAAAAGAAGGTGAAAATAGAAGAGAAGTGTTGATTTCGGGTTTCTGGAAATTCTGTACAGATTGGTAAAATTACCAAAATACCCCTGTATACGCACAGAAAAGTCTGAAATTTTACAGGTTAATATAAGGGTATAACATGTGTCTGCATGCAAAATTTGATGTTAATCTAATAAGGGGAAATATATAAAAGCATTAAAAGAACAGTTTGCAATTAGAATTTCAGCAGAATAACTCATATGGACCTAGGGTTATTCAACAAGGAAACCAGCAAAAGGATGAACATTTAAAGGACTTTAAAGATTTACATTATCAACGAGTAGATGGAAAAAAACCCTAAAAAAACAAAATAAAAACTCTAATTCTAAGGTGGGCAATTTCTGAGATACTTTTTTTTTTTTGGATAAGTGCGATTTTTGAGATACTAGTAACCTGGACTCCTGGAATTTCAGCAAGAGCACTTCAAGAACAGGGTTTAGTTCAACAGAATAGTCGTCAGAAATCAAGGATATTTAAATGGAGTTTAAGGGATTAGAAGAGTAGTAGATAGAAGATAAAAACCCAAAAAAAAAAAGATCAAGAATACCTGTTTATAAGGGGGTGATTTGAGAGAAAGAGGTCCCAAGGAATCCAGCAGCTTCTGTTTTATAATCTTGAGGTTTTCAATGCAATAGGATGGGGCTTCAAAGACAGCAACAGAAGAGGGAAATAAAGTAGAGGAATAAACAAGAAGGTAGAAGAAAGTGAAAAAGTCAAGGTATGCTCTGATACCAATTGAAAAATCCCGAAATGGATCCTAGAGCCCCGGTGAATAGGATTCTTAGACTTACTTAAATTTCTTTTAAATAATTTTTTCACCCTTTTATGATTTACTTAATTTTTTTAACTAATTATGCAGCAGAAATTCTTTTAATTAAGTAAATCACTTTTTTATAAACTTATCATAGACCACGACGATTTGTCATGCACTATAGTGCTACCTCTAGCAGAGCAAGAGCAGGGCTGATAAGTTCCCTAATGGTTTCTTGATTAATCCCTCTTAGAGTAACCTTAGTTAGAGTCATCTAGTGTGTTAGGCTACTTTGCATAATCACAGAAAGCATAAACAATCAATAAAGACAAAATACAACAAAACCACAACACCACAAATTTATAATGGTTTGGCCCTCCGGTCTACGTTCACTCTCTAACCGGCTCCTTCGAGTCTATTTTAATTTTTATTAATAATTCTCTAACTCTTACATGACAAATTAATAAACCTGAAAATTTACTTACAAGTAACAGAGAATCCATTCCCTTGTAAGTGCACTCCCAGTGACTCCAATGGGCACGCTCCGTCTCCATCTAGTGACTCCGCTGGATTAACCCGCACTTGGTAACTCTGGCAAGTACGTCACATACACGCCTTTGGTGACTCCGGCAAAGGCTAAGAATCCGCCTTCAGTGACTCTGGCGAAAGCTACAAACTGTTTAAAGATGTAAGCAATCTTTTTGCTTTAGGCTGCCTCTTGTATAGGCGAATTTAACTATTTAGAACCAACTTCTTTAGCTTCCAACGAGTATAACTAAATGATTTGGGAAGCTCTTATAAGAACTTGAAAGGGTTTAACTATGTATACAAATTCTCAAGGTCACAAGCAAATAACATAGATTTAACTCATAGGCTTTTTGGCTTTCTTTCTAGCTCTCCTTTAAACAAGATTTGACTATATGATCAATCATCAGATTTCTCTATCTTTCTTGGAGCTCAAAGACCCATTTTATAGAGGTTTGAGAGAGTGCAAGTTGTCCCCCAACGGCTCTTTCTCTAATAGTCAAAAATATAGCCGTTAAAGGCTTTAAAATTCATAATTTTCGAATTTATCACCTAAGACTGGTCTTAGAAAGCTGGGATAGGTCCTGATGCTTATGCATTGTTCATGACCGGTCCTAGAAAGCTGGGATAAGTTCTGGTACCAAATTTGGTTGCACTGTTTATGACCGGTCCTGCAATGTTCATGACCGGTCCTGGTGTTTCCTACATTGTTCATGACTGATCCTAGCGTTTCCTGCATTGTTCATGACCTGTCCTGAATGTCTGGGACCAGTCCTAGAGGCTGTGACCTATCCCAAAAAGCCATGATATGTCCCCAAGTCCCGTTAAGCCCATATTTGGGTTTTTAACCCATTTTTCCCAGTTTTTTTTGTCTTTTTCTTTTGGGCTTCTTCTCTTGGACTTTGGTCCATGTTATACACATATTTTTATGTGTGTTTTGGCTCTATGGCTTATCTCAACTCAACTTATCAACTTTATGATTTTTACCTTTAAGTTCCGTGCGTTGGCTTCCTTAAGGTAACTAGCACTTGAGACTTGGGATTCTTCCTTGATGCTTAAGTCTCTTTGGTATGGTCATTCAGACTTTGAGTCCATCTTCTTAGTACTTTCCCAGACTCTAAACTTTGGACTTACATAGGTATACAAATTACATCATAAAATCCTATACACATGACCACTACATGTACTCACATTGTTTTGTGCATGGAAATTGACAATATATAAAACCTAACAGAAAGATAGAAGAATAGAGAATAAGGTAGGAAGGAAAAAGAAGAGTAGCGGAGGAAGAAGCCCAACAGCACCAACTAATAAGGGAAAAGAAGACTAAAGGCCACAACCTAGGTTGTTCTACACAACTACAACCATGAGAAAGAAGGGAAAAGCCCAAATTTTAATTTATTAATCTATGTCTGCCAAATACATGTCATGTAAGTATGTAACCCTATTTAAAGACTCCTAAATTTAAAAATTAGAAGGAACCAAAATAGAAATCCTGATCTAGATATGACTCCTTACTTACCTAGGACTTCCTAAAAACTAACATTACTAAAACCCAGCCTTTCTAAGAGCTGTCAACCAGCACTCCAAGAGGGCCCCACAATTGACTCTTTGACCCAAATAAAGATAAAATACTAGGCTGTCGACTAGCCCTTCTTTATGCCTAATCTACCATTGGCATTAATGTCAAAGATATCCCTTGCATAAAAAACTAAACCATGGCTCAAAAAAACTTATTACATTCATATCCCAATCCCTATAAACTAAAACAACCCATATGTGGTATATGTCTTGAATATTGCTCTCTTGTGGAGTAACACATAAAGAAGCCTCTTTAAATTTTCTGCATCATTTGGGATAATTGCTCCTCTTTCAAAATGGGCTGGTTATGCCTAAGAATCTTTTGGAGCCCATCAATTATTAAAAGGTCATAACTTTTGCCCCAAAAGAAAATTCCTATGGTATATATGCCCAGCAGCCATCATATGGAGCAACTGTTGAAAGAGGAACAATTGATCCTTTCACAATTCTCGAAGACAGCATACAAGGATCGCCTCAAAGCTCAGGACCTTCCTTTTGATTTTTCAGTGCTTGGCCATAAAGAATTCAAGGACATATGGCCAACTGATTTAAGAGAATGGAAATTTGTGGATAAAAAAATCAGATTAGTAATTTCTCTATTCTTCACGCATGCGGGATGCCAGGATGGTGCTTTTCTGTTTTTGGATAGATCTCTTGTTTTATTCTTGTTGTTCTACTGACAGTATAGTAAGGCTCTTTGATGCGGAACTACATGCGAAACAACTCCAAATAAATAAAAAGCAACCCAGGAATAAAATCTGGAATATTTTGTCAAGGGGAAAATCTGCAAGTTTCCATAAAGTTTGTAAAATTACGAAAATAGCCCTGACAGGTGTCAGAAAATTCCAAAATTTTGAGGTTATGCAAGGCAGATATTCAGGGACCTCTAATTAAAATTTCAATAATTTCCAAGTTCTCTAGCTATTTTTCCTAGAAAATCTCCAAAATTGTGAAGGTTCTTTAATGGAGAATTCAATAGGAATCCAGTGAATCAAGCACCACTTCCAATAGAATCAAGCTTTCAAAATACTGTTCATACCTCTTAAAATCGGCCCAAATACCTCTGAGAAAGTGTTGGAATCTTCCCAAAAGCTTGCTCCAAAGTGGGAAGATTTTGACAAAAAATCTACTCCAAGACAAGGTGCCACCTGGCCTTCTTTTTGAACTCTTTTATTTATTAGGAAGAGGTTTGATGAGGAGAAACAGCTCCAAGTGGGTCGTCAAAGGGTTAATAACACCCTTGTGAATGGGTTAGGGAGTGGTGTTATGAAGTATCAAAGGAGGTTTAGGTTGAAACTGCAGAAATCTGATGAAGAAGATGATGGAAGAGAAAGGAAGGGCCAAGAGAGGAAGAAGAAGGGAGAAATAGATGAAGGCAATTGAAGAGAAAAACCTGAAGAAATCGTTAAGGAGGAAGAAGAATACTGCCCAAATCATTACAGCCATAGGGTTTTTAAACCCTCTTAATATTAATTAGAGAAAGTGGCCAAAATACCCCCTATGTGACCCGCACAATTAGCACTACTTAAATCCCTTATTTTAAATTTAAAACATAACATAAAGAACCTAAAATGCCCTCTAAACAGTCCTACTTAATAACTCCCTATTCTATGGTTATGAAAAGCCTTATTACATGATAAAATTGAAATAAAAAGACCCTAAAAGCATCCCCTACCATGGGCACTTGAACACTTTCTTCCTTCCTTGGTAGAACTTGGGCTTAGGCTTCCAAAGAGGGTACTTCTTCTCCAAGTAGTGTAAAGCTACTGCATCCCTCTTATTCCCAGGGTCTCTCAACCCTCAATTAAGCCTTTATTTAACCACAAAAAAAGAAAAAATCTTGGCCGATTGTACAAAAATGGACCTACCTGGTTCAATGTGGTAACTACTTTGCTCAGTCAATATATTTGCATAGATGTGTAAATGATGCAAGGTAATAATTTTGGACAACATCAAAGTTGCTAAATGAATATGATAACAATCATTTAAAAATTATTATAAATTGGAATTGATACATGTGATGAATGATATAAAATGAGGTCAAAACAATGTTTAACGGAAAAAGAAAATGCAGTACCTGAGCTTTTTGCAGACCATCAGAAGCTTCTATAACAAGTTTTCGGTCCAAGCACACATCAGTTCCTGATTGCAAGCATTTCTTGTAATATTTTGCTGCGTCTTCAATCTCCCCCAATGCAAGATGACAACTAGCCCAAAAAAACAAAAAAAGAGGGATTGCAATTAGATGAGATACAGTGGTCGTGCAATTGTTTATTAGTAACCATATTTACAGTAGTTACAACAAGTACCAACAAGGCTCAATAATTTTACCTGCACTAAATCATGATGATAATCACACACACACACACATATATATATATATATAATTTGTTTGTCAGTGAAACCCTGAAAATGAGCCCAAGGCTTCCCAATTTTGTAAGGCAGGTGATGCAGCCAGGAAAATAAGATGGACCACCATATTATGGCACACCTGGAAGCATTGGGTTGCATGCTCCAAAATATAAGGGTTTATGCAAAACCTATGAGAAATTTCAAGTTGTTACCGTGATACAGGTCCTACAAGATGTCACCACTGATAGAAGTAGAATTATAATAAGTGGTAGGACCCACTAGAAACTAAAAGAAAATTAATGGGTTTTAAGAGGGGGAGAGAGAAAGAGAGAGAGAAGCGACGATGAGGGACCCTAAGCTTAAAGAAATGTGG
>JAOXJP010000016.1:3086002-3096243 GCA_025762735.1 Platanus orientalis
GCAGGGAAGCTTATATAAGATGGGAAGCTTGCTTCTTGAGAAGTTCATTTGGAAAGATAGTTTAATTCCGCTTCCCCAAATATTAGGAAGTACACTTCCTATTTTTGGGAAGTATGGTGAAGTGATTAGGAAGCCTCTAGAGAATTGAATGGGAAACAATCAAAGAAGTGAATTTTAAATTTATTTAATTTAAACTAATGCTATTGGCATTGAATAAAAAAAATTATATGATTTAGTATTGATTTTCTTGGTTAAATCATTTTATTTCAATCAAATAAAAAGAAATTAATCTGATGTTTTTATACAATGTCTTTTATAGTCTAATTTGATGATACCTAATTATATAGAAAAAATCTTATGTATGGTAAAATCTAAGGTATGAGTGGCCATACTAATAACAAAGTGATTTGGATATTGATTTATACGTAATGATTTTTTGTTACTTGCATAGTATAGCTTTTAAGTTTGTTTATTACGTTATTGAATTTATTCCCTTGTAGTGTTTTGTAGTTGGACTTATTGATTGTAACTTATTATTATTTACTTCCTATTGGTAATCAATTATTATAGTTGTATTTATTGGTTGCAATTTTTTTGTTATTTACTTCTTACTAGTAATCACGTATTTTTCTTTTGTAATCATTTTATTTCTTATTCATTTCATAATATTTTTTGTAATGGTTTGAAGTTATTTCTAAATCGCACTTTACTCACTTCCCAACCACTTCCTACTTGTTTCCCCAATTGCTTCATGGTTGTTCTTTAAATGCTTTGTCATTTCTTACTTTTTGTTTCCCAATGATTTATTGAGCCTTGCTTCCTGCTTCTTGCTTTCGCATTGCTTCTACTCAACTATGCTTCAGCCATCATAAAATTAGCCAGGGAAGAAATTTGGATGACCTTCCAACTGAAATAAAGAATTTCAAATGATGATTAGGGAACTCTATATGACTTTCAAGTAGACAGGAAGACTATTCCAAATTCACATTATAGTCATTACAATCCCTTACATTTGCATATTACACAATATACAAAATGCAAGAAAAAAAATTGTATGAGAAGGGATTATTTTCCCTTTTTGTCTTTCCTTTCTTTTTTCGCAGGTTCATTTCATTTCTTTTGCATCTATGAAAATGAAGCAAACTCATCAAGAGCTCAAGACAACCTCACTGTGTTTAACACCATCCTCCATCCGTATCCATGACATGAGAGAGGAAGGTTGTTGAGTAATCTCAATAATTCTTGCTCCCCTTGGCCAGTTGCCATAACCACCATAACCAGTATGTCGAGCAAAGCACAACCAAAGCATCTCATAGGGGCAGCACCAATCCAATCCATGGTTGTGACCAACAAACACGGCCTGCCAATACACAGAGATGATTAATTAATGATACAAGTTCGACTCAAACAATATGCTTGACTGATTCATTGACATCCACAATCAGCTCATATGAACATCTATTTGTTGGGCACATTTGATGAGTGAAACATGATAGACTATTAAATGGTGGGCCCCAAGTTCACTGTAATCATGTGCAAAAGCATATCCATGTGTGTCATGTGTGGATGGATGGATGGGAATGGGTGTGCATTTCATTTTCGTTATCTCCAAGGCAGTCAATGAGGTGAGCTGAACTGAGCATGCTTTCCCAACTCTTCTTGGACCTTAGTTCAAGCTCAAGCTTGGCTCGGCTAGGTTTTTATCAGGCTTGAGCTCAGTTCGGCTGAATGCACCAAAGTCTAATTGTAGAACTGGACCAATTTCAGCATTTGCGATCCCATAAGCCTATGGCCCAGGATCAACAAAAAGAAGAAGAAAATAGCAATAAAGTTCAAATACCTATGTTATTTATAAGTAATATATCAATAAATTTTACATAAAATATATGACAAACTGAACTAAGTGGGGATAAGGCTGTTTGTTGTTGTGGTTGTGGTTGTTGTTGTTGTTGTTGTTGTTGTATAGTACCAACTGAACTGAGCCTAAACCAAGCAAGCCCACAATAGTCGACTTTGCTTTGAAAAGCTAAAAAAATTGATCTTGAGTCTCACACTTGGGTCAGGAACTCTAAAGTTAGTCTTGCTTTCCATTGTGAGTTGAGCAAACTGCGCTGGCTCAGTTCAGCTCCTCATTTTCCCTAGTTTTCTGTTTACCTTGACAGAAGACCTTGTTACAAGGAATTTCATGATCCCCATTTCAGCTTCTTGGGCAGCAACTCTCTCCTTGTTAATTGAACCAACACAAGGCTTGTGTATTCCAAACTTCGGAGCAACCTTCTTATATGCCTTACTTGGTATATGCCAAAAGACTATCTCAGGCACACTGTAAGATAGAAATCAATCAGAAGTGCATACCTTGCAACTGCAAGTAAACATATCGAAAATTCAAACACATGATGAAAGAAGGAAAAAACTTCAGTTATACCTCATCTCAGGGTTGAGCTCCTGTGATTTACGTTGAAACCATCCTGTTTGGGCACTTGATATGACTTCTGGGTAGGATCCACCACCAGAATCTAGAAAGTATAGGAATGCCACTGGTAATTTTGGATCATCCGAAGAAGAAACTTGGAGTACATAGTTGGAAACACCAGGCCAAAGATCTTTTGGCCCACTTCTAGAAAGAGATAACATGTTGTTTTCTATCTCATTTTCCATCAATTCCACACGTCGTGTCCCTTTGAAGCTGCACTCTTCTCCTATTATGAAAAGTTTTGGCCATGGAACAAAAACCCATGTTAAAAGGCTTAATATTTTCCATCTCTGAGGAAGTGAGTGGATGGTGCACTAAACCACCATATTTGCTCATTAACCATTTCTCATCTAGTAAGATTAGGAAACAACATAATTTAACAACTTCCATTTCTCCTACTTTGTTCACCTGAAGACGAAGCGTTCATTTGTGAACAATGAAGTTGAGGGATTCCACTGGCTGAAAACCATTCAATTGGCCACTCAAATGGCATATCGTCATGATTCCCAAATATGCTTGCCCATGGTATGCCTCTAGCTCTTGTAGGAGAGATTGCCTTATCCCAGTACAGGCTCGCATTTGCAATCGGTAGATTGTTTGCTGTTATAACATCTCCAAGATAAATTACAAAATCTGCAACAGTTTTATTTCACTAGTAAGTCTTATTACCAGACTGAAGAACCCATTTCATAGGAAAGTTGAATCAACTTCATGTGTCACAAAGCCATTTTCTGTATAAGCTAAAATGCATCGATCAATTCTCCCTATTAAGGAAGGATATACAAATCCCACTACCATAATCAAGATAACAAAATGTCTTGAAATTTACTCTCAGAGTTAAGTCCAAAAGAATGCTTGGTAAAGTTATCAATTCACCAATCCACATGTTACTGTAGTTCCTAAAGCCAAGGCCACAAATTACCATGGCTCCAAGCTTAGTTGGCTCTGCATAACTTAAATTTTGTCATCAAACACCCTTCAGACCATGACACATGATGAAACCCCTGCCACAAACAAAATCTATTTAACCAGAGTAGCTGGGGCTGGTTCTCTTTATAGAAAAGAAGTGGATTTCAGTGTTGCAGGAAGGGCATTTGATATAACAAGTTTGACTATGCCTCAACCGATGTGATACAATCAGAACCAACTTCTATATTCTTTTTGTCTCTTATGGCCCCTTGGGGACCTGGCGCTAGGCCATAGATAACAAGCCAAGAGCTGGTACCGTGTCAAAGCTTGGGTAATGGATTCGACCAAGGCACACTGCCCAAACAGTGAATGCTGCTAAAATGGTAAATAGGACTGAGAAGCTCCCACATGGGAGAGGTCGCCACACCCACCCAAACACAGTGGTGTTAGCAAAAGAACCCATCTTGTTTGGGTATAAGAATCATATCATCCTGTTTGATCATTTGGTATACTGGAGAATGTGGGGAACCTACATCCTGCTCTAAGAACAACCAACCCAGCTCAACTCAACAAAACCAACTATTTCAGATTTGCCACTCAATTAGCTCAAAACAGTCATTTCAGGATTCATGTTTGAATGAATTTGACTATAGGTTCTATGCTCTAAACGGGGCTGTTGTGTTTGGATAATGGTAACTGTTATAGAACTTGCTCTTTCCTTGGATACCCATGAATGGAAAGACATTCCTCATTGGCAACAAAATTCAAACACATGGAGAACAAGCTAAACAAAACAAAACAGCTAAAAAAAAAAATGGGTCTGTCTTTCCAATAGTTTCAATACTCAAAAATGCAAAACAGAGTTTATAATTGTTCCGTTATGTATTAATAAAGAACAGAAAACAGAAACTGAGATTGTTAGATAAAAAGGCGAGACCTGGTGTTTCCTGGTCAAGTATAGTTGACATTACTTTACCGGAGTTGAAATCCTGGCGAGGACCCCAATCAGTCCATGCGTTCTCCCCATAATGCAGATCGGCAAACAGAGCAATCTTGAATGAAGAATCCGACGAAAATTGGAGGGTTTTTTCTGGTATTAATCTGAGAAAGGTGTTGCGACCATTTTGTTGGCCGCCGGCAGTGGAGATGAAGAGTTTTAAGAGGAGAGAGACACAAGTGAAAGAGATGACTATGAAACGATTTGGAGGGGTTCTCATCGTCCCGAGAATTAAATGTCACGGTTCCTCAGTTCTTGATGTCAGCAACAGGATTTTGATGCCAATGTGAATTGTATGTTTGGGCAAAGCAGAATTCCTGGAGCGATTTCCTTGTGAAACTGAAGCACCAGGTTGGATATTGTTTGGGATGTTAATGACAGTAACGCAATCAAGGGTCGGTTGTTTGGATCTTGTAGAGAGAATATCTGGGGATATTCTTTAGGCATATATAGAGAGAGAAAGAGCCCTTTTACAATCATTCTACGCTTCCTCACTTACAGAGATGGTAGTATATCAATAATTTTAGGTACAGGACCGGCCATCAAATCGGTATGGTGGATGGTTAAAGTCCAATTGGATTTGACCGTCGCTTTAAATGATCTAATCACGGTTCGCTTCCATTATAAATAAAATGCAATAGAATACTAAAAATAAAACAATTCATAATGCATTAGAAGGCTTTGATCGGGTTTTAAATTTTTAAACATATCAAAAATGTAATAAAATTACAGAAACTAAAAGACTTCATTGAATAGTGGGGATTGGAATGTGTAAAGACACATTTATAATTTTTTTCTTCTTAATTTACTTTAAAAAAATATGGTTGGTCTTATCAGAACTAGGTTTATAAAAAATTGGGCGGTTTTCACTGGTTCTACCGGTTATATGCAGTTTTTGGCGAATTACAGTTTTAAGCTTCTATAGAATTGTTTAGGGTGCTAGTTCAAGTCAACCTAGGTCAAACTGCTCGGTCCAATCCAGTTTTCAAAACTATCGGTTAATGTAATTACAAAGATTGGTGGAATCCCATTAACGAATAACACAATTTGTTGCCACAAATTTGTTTAAATTATTGGCAATTTTATTTGTGTCTCTATGAGAAAATAAGATTTGAGGATTGTTAACAAGTTGAAGAAGTTGTTGGCAGAGAAATGACAGCTATGATATGCCATGGAAGATCTAAGTCGAAAGTTATATCCAATTTATACTTTTGTATAAAGTTTGTGGACTCAAATTTTTTACTTGATTGGATAGCTCTTGAAAACTCGACTCGGGAGACACTAGAGTCAATTTAGAGAGTAATGACATGTGTTATTTTTATAAAATACACTAAATATTTAAAAATATATAAATTAAAAAATTACATATGATATTTTGGATCAAAAACTGGATATTTAATGACAAATATTAGCATTTCTGAGAATCATAACCTTAAAATCCAAAATAAATTATACAAAATACTAATAGTCCAATATCTTAGCAAGGTAGACATAACTAAAGTCTAAGTCTAAAGAAAAAAATACCAATATTAGTATTAATATATTGAAAATCTAAAGTACATCTTATCAAAATAAAAACAAAAACAAAATACAATCCAATCTCCAAGATCCAAATTTATATAATAAAAAGCTATAATAAAAAGTTAAAATTTAAGGTTTAATCTTATTATCACTTCAATGTTCATTCTTACAAGTTATTAATCTTTCTTTTTTCTAGGGTTTTGAATGTGTTTGAAAGCTTCTTTGTTGGAGACTTCAGGATAGAAACCCCAAGTCAAAAAACATTAGGGCTTGTTATTGAATTGCAACTTGGCTTAAAGTTCATGTTTTTAGGTTTATATTTCTTTATTTTCATGTATAAACAAAATTGATGAGTCATTAGAATCAACCTGAGACAAATGTGCCAACCAAGTTATCAACTTGACTTGTCCGAGTCAAATTTAGATATATTTCGATGCCAACAGCATGACTCGACTCGCTAGGCTTTGGAGTGGAGTCAACTTAGGAGAGTTAAGGAATCAACTCATAGAGTTGGCATACTATGCTTTTTTATCATATTTTATGATAAGACGAAAAAATTCTTTATAGAGATAATGTGGATAAATTATTTAAAGTTAATAAAAAAATATATTACTTAAGCTTAGTTTAATGGGTTTAAACTTTTCCATGTTTTTGTTATTATTTTTGTTGTTATCCCTTCCCCTATTTGGTTCCATTAGTTGAAGAAAACAAAAAGCAAGACAAAAAAAAAAGAGTAATTGGATATACCTTTTAGCTCGTTCTAGTATGCGTATAATACATATTTTTTTAATAAGAAAGAACTGAAAATTTACTTCAAATAGAAACAATTTAGTACCTACTTATTGTTTATTGCTATTACGGGAATAAACACAAACATTAAAATTTCATGATATATGCATCAAATGCCTCTTTAGGAATCTTTAATAATGGCAAAACTATATTTGTATATTTCTACAAAAAAAAAAATTAATTAATGACTAAACTGCCCTTCAATTTTTTATTATGTAATAAAGTCATTATCCTAACCATACCTTTATTTCCATCAAAGTGTTTATCCAAAGCTGCATTGCAGCAAGTGCTTCTCCAAAAGCTATCAAGCCCGAGTTAAGCAATTGAACCCTACCTTAGTAGGGTTACAGCTGTGAACAAGTTAGGCCAAGGTTAACCCAAATATAAGTCCTAAACCAAGTCCCACCTTTATATATGTGGTAGACAAAGCCTAAACAACAACAAACAGCCTTATATATGCCAACTATTTGGGGTCTACTACACGAATCTTATTCCTCCATTCTGCTCTATTTAGGGACATATATGCCGTTAAACTACAAGCTACCATGTCTATCCTTCCTACTTCAACGTAGGTCAATTTTGGCATTCCTCTAGTCCTTCTAGCACCTTCAACTTGCATCGTCTCAATCCTTCTCACTAGCATAGTCATTAGTCTTTGTTGCACATGATCAAATCATCTCAAACAACTTTCCTTTATTTTATCACATATTGATGCTACACCTAAGTTCTTACAAATGAAATCATTCCTAATTCTATCAGTTCTAGTCTTGCCACTCATTTATCTCAACATCTTTATTCACACACATTTTATGTATACGTTATTTGTTAGTTGCCCAACATTTTGCTTTATAAAATATGGTTAGTCTTCTAGTTATCTTATAAAACTTTTCCTTCAATTTTAATGGTATTTGTTTATCACATAACACTCCAGAAACACCTCTCCATTTCAACTATCTCATTCCAATTCTATGCGCAACATCATCTATAATATCTACCTTTTTGTGCATGATTGAATTAAGATAGCGAAAATGGTCACTCTGAAGTATCTTTTGGTTATCAATTCTAACTACTCCCTCATTTCTACTCTTATTTTTGTTATCATATATTCTTTTTTAGTCTAATTTATCCTAAAACAATTTGATTCTAAAACATCCCTCCATAATTCTAACTTGACATTTACCCTTTCTTTCTAAATAAACCTAATCAAATAGACTCGTCAACATTGTAGGGATATTACGCCTTTTCTATCATAATGCAAAAATATGAGAATGCATCACTTCTTGGACATACTCATAGACAATGCTAATAATAACCATGTATCAATGGTAGAACTTAGCTCCAAAGTAGCCAAAATTGTTTACCTTCAGAAAATTTAAGGGTAAGATGAACAAACATCTCAACCACTGTATATGTTATTTATTTCTAACCCAAAAAGAAGAAGAAAAAGAAAGGGATTTTTGCCACATCGGTTTAAACTTTTGGAAAAATTGCCAATTATTGAAGTAAAATAAATTATTTTCTAAATCAGTTTTTAATGATGATTAATTACTTCTTTAGCCCTAAATCGGTTATTTGATGATATAGTAAGAAACCGAATCCCACATTCCATATTTTCAATATATTATTAGGGCATTTGAACTCTCTCTCTCTCCCTAATATGGTTACCATTCAAGACAACTGAAGGGATAAAATGATAAATAAAACATAAATCCCAACTTTAATTACCTCTACCAACCAAGCCAAATCTAAGCTTACAATTGAAGATGCCACAACTATTTTAGCTTTGTCTTCCTTAAACAGGCTAAATTTTTTTTTCAAGTGTTGCAGATGATGAATATATCATTTTTAGGATCAAAAAAATAAGTTCAAAGAATTGAGTGATCCAATGATTGAAAGCAATCCAAAGCAAAATGTAGGAGCCGTGGACATTGATGGCTCTACCGATGAGGATTATGCCTCAGTTGTTGGTAACTAAGAAATGAAACACACACCTGAGGAAAGGAGAGCTAATACTTGAAGACGGGGAATATCAAAACAGGGAGGAGATGTCCTACCAGCATTATTGGACCATCACAATTTGCTCTAGTGCCGTTCAATGTGAACATCCTTTCTACTAATGAGCTTATGAGCATTTTCCCTTTTAATAACCAAGGCAATGAAAACCAGTACTTGAACATGAAAGATTTTATGCTTGAAGAAGGAAATCAAAATACAGAGAAGATGGGCTCCATCGCTTTGAAAACATCGCAAGCTATCAGATTATATGTTGCCAACAATCCGATGGTACCATCATTGGCAATGCCACCGTCACCGGTTTGGTTTTTTCACCACACTGTCGCTGGTGATGATAGTTGAACAGGTGGGGTCGGGAATGGGGAGATTCGTGGAAGGGGGAAGTATTCAACGTTTTACAAAAAAGGTTTTCAAGGTTTTTTAAGCAGGGGTTTAAGAGGATACAATCCACTCTCACATATAAATCTTTTAAGGGAGCTTCTAATAGCACTGCCTCTTTTGCTCTCCACCCCCCATCTTTGCATCCCCTTTTCTCTTCATGCCCCCTCACTACCCAAAACATCCCTCCCTTTTCTCTCCCGCATCTCCCTCTCTCTCTGCATCTCTCTCTCCGGCGTCTTGATCTCCCTCTCTCTCTCTCTCTCCCTCCCTTTTTCCCACATCCCTCTTTCTTTCCCGCATCTCTTTCTCCTTCTCCCTCACTCTCTCTTCTTCTTCTTCTTCTTCTTCTTCTTCTTCTTAGAAACATCTTGTTATGACTTGTAAGTTTAAATAAGATGTTCCAGAAAAGAAAAAAAAACCGAAAGAGGAAGAGGGAGGAGGTAGTGACCATCACTGTTGCCACTACAACTGCCGCCAATGTCATTAGGGTTATCAGAATTGGGTGGAAAGAGAGAGAGGGAGAGAGAGAGGGGGGTTAGGTGTGGAGAGAAGAGTTAGAAAGGTAATTTTGCACATGGGTATTAGTTAGAATTTTGAAAAATTTTAAAAGGAGGGTGGAGAGTAAAAAGGGAGGTGCTATTAGAAGCTCCCATCTTTTAAGCATTAATTACCTCTTTTTTTAAATTTTACCTCTTAAAAAATCGATTTGACAAATAATTTATTTTATTTCATTATTTGACAATTTTACTAAAATTTTAAACTAGTTTGGCAAAATTCCCAAAAAAAAAACTGTATATTAATTCTTGGTTTTTGTGCACTTAATGCATCAATGGTTGGTTGACAATAATGTCACCATAAAATGAGCCTGGATTTTGTACACACAAAAGTCGTGTGTATGGCGGACACATCAGCTCCATTTGAGGCATGCTTATCACTTTTCGGTGCTGATGTGTCCACCCCCTAACCCATGCGCATGCCTTGAGCACAGATTTTGCATGCACAAAATCCGTGGCACCATAAAATTGATGCCTCTAGGCCAATAGGCCCCACTCCGGATTCTGTGCACTCAAAATCTATGCATAATTCATGTTCAGAGGCATGTGATCACTCACATCAGCATTGAAAAGTGATAAGCACACACCCCAAAAAATGCAAATC